>JASANU010000909.1:0-227950 GCA_030849675.1 Trypanosoma platydactyli
CGTTTGGGGATATGATGAAGGTAACACCCCTCTTTATTGGAAAGTGGGCCATAAGTATCGCAATTGCTTCAGGGGCTTTTGCCGTTGGTGTTCTTTCACGATTTATACCGGTTGCGGAGCCAGTGGTTCGAAAGACACTGGAACCGTTTGAATTTGATGCTGATTTGCGCAAGGTGGCTATGCGAGTGTCTGCGGAGGTAAATGAACATGTGTTGGTCCATGGCTCTGGCGAGCATCTAAAGCTGGGCAAACGGATGCTTGCAAAGGCAATGTGGCAGCAAGTGCGAGAACATCATGTTGCAATGCGAAGCGTTAACGCGTTTCGCCGAGCCCGACACGATCGGGATATGCGGTCGACCGTTTCGAGAAATATGTACGAGCGTTTATGTAACACTGTGGGTCAGTTCCGCGATTGAACTGCCTGTTTTTGTGCTGCTTTGTCGTCTGGGATTCGCTGCTTTCTTTTTCGTTCTGTAGATCTTTGGGTGTGAGTGTGCATAGGTGTCGGCAGATCATGCAAACATGTAATAGTTTTTTTTTTGTGTGTGGGTGTGTGTTGATTTGGCTGTTTGCACTGCATTTTTATTTTTATTTCTGCATTTGTTTAATTTAGAGGAATATATTGCGGGAGCTGTTCTTTTGCTTGGCTGTTGGTTTCTATTTGATGTCCAGGTAATGTTTTGACCCGGAGTATTCCGGCTGTAGGTATGGGTGTGCGGGAAGCGTGTCCAAAGATTTTCGTGCAGTATTGACGATTCTTGTTGCGTCTCCTTTCTCTCTCTCTCTCTCCCCCTTTTCCGTCATTGTTTTATTGTCCGCACTCAATTGTTACATCCCCCCATAATCCTATTCTCTCTCCCCTGCTCCTGCTGCTGCTGTTTTATATCTTTTGTTGTTGTTTATTCACCCCCCCCCCTTCTCGTCTTTTTGTATCTTTCCTGGGATTTCACTTTGTAGTGCGAATAGTGACGTCAAGGGGGTGGGTGGGGGGTTGCGCTGGCAGCGAGCAAAATTCCAGCGCTACTGCCGCCATAGCGTCTGCCAGAGAGGAGGAGGAGCCGGTGAGGGAGTGGTAGTCAACGAGACCGAGACAGAAACGTACTCAGGTGTACGTGCGCCAAAAAAAAAAAAAACATCAAAGAGTCAAGACAAAGAGGGGGCCGCGCGCTTGATACATTCCTTGAGGCATTAGCAACAACAACAAACAAACAAACAAACAAACAAAAAGATGTCGGAGAATCTCTTAACACAGTGGCGTGATCGTGTGGTTGAGGCGGAGACGGAAATCAGTGTGGTACAGGAAGACATCAACGCTCTCCTCAGACAACGCAGAGATATCAAGCAGGACATCTCTCGCTATGACAAACTTGTGCAACGAGAGAAGCAGGATTTGTTAAAACAGCTGGAGGAAGTGGAGGCGCAGGGGAGGGAGCTGGAGGAGAACTGTCAAAAGACTCTGCAGCAAAAGGCACACGCGGAGCAGGTGTACGTGCAGACATTAGACGACTATGAATCCATGCATGAGATTGTTAAGTCAATTCAAAAGGACGAGCAGCAGATGCAGGACCGAGAGGACCCTGAGATGGTGCTGCAGCGGGAGAGTCTTGCCTGGGCGGAGGAGGAACACGGCCTCCGCACGAAGCTGAACGCATTGCAGAGCTCCTTGAAGGGAAATCGGAGACAACAACAGGAGGAAATCACAGCTCTTGAGGCAGAGTTGGCGGCGGCTGAAAGGCAGCTGCAGCAGGTGCGGCATGAACGCCAAGGGCAGATGAATCAGCAGATCCACAGCAACAGGTGGGACCGTGACAGCATTACGCCGACACCTACTTACTCTTCAGCCGCCGATACTTCTGACATGAATCAAAAGGAACAGGATTTTATCGCGGCAAATGCATCAACTGGCGTCCCAACACGACAGCTGCGGTCCTGTTTAAAGAACGGCACTGCTACAACAGAAAGCTTACAACAACATCATCATCATGCTGGTATCAAGAGGAAGCCGGGCGGGAACGGGGTCACCAGTAGTCGCAGCAGTCCGGTAAAGCAATGCCAGTCAGCTCCCGTTTCTCGAGCCATTTCGCAGGCGTTGGTAATGGGTGATGGTGACACTGACGCGGTCAACATTCCGCCTGCTTTTACAGAACCGCATCGTGCACGTTCGTACGCGCTTGGCAAGAAGGCTCAGAGCAGGAAGAGAAAATTCCTTGAAGACTCGACAAACCAGTAGCCTGCCGTTTTCTCATCTTCACCTGGTGGGATGGAGGGGGGACATTAGAAGCGCCGTGAACGAACCAGAGAACTTCCCCCCCCCCCCCTTCCTTTGCCGCGAAAAAAAAACAAAAAAGAAAAATACGTTTTTCACACCTTTTTTTATACAGTTAGATGCAACTTTTTTTTCCTGTTCATTCCCATCTTTTTTTTTTTCTTCTAATCACTAACACACAAACGAACGAAGAAAATGCGTGATCCGAAGTTAGAGGTTTTGTTTGTGCTATGCGACTCCACTAAAACAGAAGCATCATTTGTGTGTGTACGGTAGGGAAAAATGAGAGGATGTAATAGAGAATGAGGCGAGTGGAATAGACACGTTCAGAAGGAGCCTGAAGAGTCGCCCGCATATCCAATGGTTTATTTACGTAGAACCGCTTCGCTCTGTTTGAATGAAAGAAATTTTTTTTTGTTTGTTTGCTGTTATATGTGTGTGGGTGCTTTCTCTGCTCTGTGCAAGCGCTCCAAACTGCACCTACGCTATCTACTACAGTACGTACATTTATAAATATATGACATGCAAACACATGTACACAAATACAATGCTGCTCTGTTTAGCATGTCTTCTGTTGAAGTGTCGTTTTTCTCCTCGACTTTGTTATATATATCTTTTCTTTCAAGCGGGTATACACACTCGGAACGGGCAGAGGGCGGCACGTGCGGCTGCGGGCCTATAGGAAACGGGAGGTCGAAGCGCTATGTTATTGCGCGTCCGTGGAAACGGTGCCTGTCCGGAAAACTCGCAGGCGGTGTTGGTGTATTTGCGTGGATTTCGTCTGACCAACACGCAGCCCCCTCCAGGCAATTACAACCTCGATGGTGTTGTACGACCGCTGCGTTATCCTCATTTTCACGTCGGCATTCAAACCCCAGGAGTAAGCGCTGACGAGGTGTTGGGTGAACATCTGTGTCATGTGGTGTGGAAGGAGATTTGGAACATGTACGACATTCTGTACGACGAGTTATGCCTTTTTCCAGGCGTGAGTGCCGCTACAGGATTGCTTTCTTCTTTGTCTTCTTCCTGCTCTCTTGAGGAGGAGAGGGAGGTGGCAAATGATTTGGAGTTTACACAACTGACGGCGAGGTTTGGGGCGAAAAAAGCTGTTGTTGTCACTCATCACTTCCAAGGGGATGGTGTGCGCCGCAGGGCTGAGAATGTGAGTGCAGAAATAGTAGTGTTGGACGTGTCTGCTGTACCGTTGGTGAGTGCAGCGAAAAAAATCGCCGTGGAGGTGGCGTGGGTGGCTGCCTATGCGTCCTTGCAGGGCGTCCTGGATCACGCAGCATGGATAGTGGTACGTCTGCCGTATGTGTGCAATATCAGTGCAGCCGAGAAGAATCTACTCGTCCAGGAGGGTTTGGATTTTCTTGGCGAACACCTCACGTTACTCGTCCGTCGGTTCGCGAGTGAAAGTGAGAGCAATCCAACATGTTCTATGAATATCTGTTTTATTGGTTCAAGCTCAGTGCAGCTCCAGGAGACGCTGGTACGCCTCCGTTCATGGCACCAGGCTGCGGGGAACACTAGTGAAGAGAAAAAGGGAGAAGGTGGGGTTTTCATCTTTTCTGGTGACCACCACCAGCACCAGCTGGAACAAGAGCTGCAATGTGTGGCATCATTGACGGGGGGGAGTGTGCGTCTCGAGTTAGTGCCGCTAAGGAATTTTTTGGAAGGCCACGAGGAGCATTGGGATGCCGAAACAACAAGAGAAAACCAAGTGCTGAATTTTTGTCCTTGTTGTGGACATTGTTGCGCTCACGAAAGCTGACCAGACTGGAAAGGGGACAAAACGTGTGAAAAGCGAAAGTAAATTGACTGAAGAAACTTCAGTGCTGTTCCCCTCTTTTTTTTATTCTTTTGTGCTCACTGCTGCTGTGCGACGCGACTTCTCACGACTGCCCCTTTCGAAACTATTTGTTTATCGCCTAATCTTCTCTCTTTGGATAAATGTAGACGGCGGTCTTTTGTCATCTCTTCTCTTGCCTCTAGCCCTTGCTGTGGAGGAGGCGCGCCCACTGCTAGCCAAAGACCAAAATAGGTGCGAAGGTGACAACAAAGTTGTGTGAGGGCTGGGGGAGGAGGGTACGGAGTGCCACTTGGTGTTCCTCTTTTCTTCTTGCAGTTAGTAGGGTGCGCAGTAACAAACAAAGGGTTTGGTAAGCTGATACGCAGTCGAGCAAAGAGGGGTGTGGGGTAAAACCTTATTGCCTCATTCCGTTTATCTATTTTGCTCCCTTCCGTGTGTGTCTGTCTGTGTTTCTTATCCTACGGACATGACGATGCTCCATGGGTGTGGTGATTCCCTTGAGAATTATCTCTCCCGTTTCCGTCTTCGGATTCTGACGGAGGAATGGCTTGAGGTCGTTGCCAGGGCACATCCGGATGACCCCTTTGTGTATCTCATCGGACTTATTGAGGGTTACATCCGCGATGGCAGAGGACTCGTCACGTGCGAGAATAGATGGTGTGAGATGGTAATGCCAGCCTCTGAGTATGCAACACACCTGGATACATGTTCGCAAGAGGGTAAGTGGGTCAAGTGCACACGGTGCAACACTCGTGTGGAGGTGGCCTGCATGGGGCAGCACAAGTTGCACTGTCAGTTGGAGTGCTGTATCTACTGCGGCGAGATGGTGGTGCCACGGCTAATGAATTTGTGTCCGTATAAGCTGAAAATGGATGCTGAGCGTGCCTCCCGGATACGAGGGAAAGTTTTAGTAAGTCAAGATGATAAGTTGAGAAATGAACAAAAAGAATTAACATTGAATTCCCATGTATTGAACGGGGCGGTGGATTCCTCCAATGTGTCGTATTCACGGGTTCCCCTAGATTTTCCAGAAAGGCTGAAACAGACCCTTGTAGCCTTTCAAAACCTCTGGCGTAGCACGGTTGTGAAGGAGCGGATACAGGACGTGACATTTAAGTACGTTTGGGATGCTGTTCAGATGTACCGCGAGAATCAGGCCACGCGTGAACGTATCGCTGTCCCTGGTGTTGGTGCAACTGATCCATTAACAAACATTATTTCACCTCTCTCTTTCTCGGTGGGAGAGACATCGAATGGCCGCATCTCCATGGCAGACTTCGAGGCCGTCGCAAAAATGGCTACATCTGGAGCTGTAGTGGGGTATGAGATGGCGGCGCGTATTGTGTCGTGCGCCAGCTCAATTCTTGCATCACGCCCCCTTGTGCAGCGTGTGGCTGTACCGGAAGGGGGTGATGTCGTTGTGATTGGGGATCTGCACGGTCAAATGAAGGACTTGCGTCAAGTACTGATGCTTATGGGTGGTCTGCCGAACCAGCAGCGGTACTTTGTCTTCAATGGTGACTTTGTGGACCGCGGACCGAATGGCATGGAGATAATTCTGTATATTTATTCTTTACTCTGTGCGTTTCCTGATTTCGTATTTCTCAACCGTGGCAACCACGAGGACTCCAGTGTCAATGCCGAATATGGTTTCGAGACGGAGGTCTACGTTAAGTACGGCATGCATGACGCAAAAAAACTTCTTGAACTATTACTCCTCAGTTATGAGGCGATGCCTCTGATAACTGTTTTGGATGGTGCGATTCTCATTTTGCACGGTGGTGTGCCGAGGGTTCCTGTGACACTTGACCAAATTGAGGCAGTTGGCCGTATGCGTCACATTCCTACATCGGGAGAAGTATCGGAGGAGGAGCAAATTGTTGTGGATATTCTCTGGAATGACCCGGTAGACAAATTCCGCTCGCGGCAGCTTGGGTTGCGTCACCAGGGGCAGAACTGGCGCACCAGCAAGCGTGGCTGTGGGGTGGAGTATCTTGCGCCAATCACGGAGGAGTTTCTGCGCCTGAACAACCTCAAGTTAATCGTGCGCTCGCATGAGATGGTACAGGCAGGGTCTGAACTTGTCCATAACGGTACTTGTTGCACAGTATTTAGCGCATCCAACTACTTGGGTGTGTCTGGCAATCGCGCGGCCGTTGCGGTCTTTCAGAAGGGTTCACTTCATCCAATTTTTCACACTTGGTATGTACGTGATGAGGAGGGCGAGGGGGGGTCGCCTACAATGAGGGTACTCCTACGTAACTTCATGTTGTCCACTTCAATACATGGAGACGCTGAAAACCACGATGATAGTGGGGGGACAGGGGGGGAAGAAGACGAAGGTGGAAGTGGTGGTGATGGGAACGGTGACGGTGATAAGACATGGGAGAAAAAGAGACACGATAACGAGAGGTGCGATGATAGGGAAGGGGTAAACGCTGATTCAATGGATGGGAAACTGTTGTACAGACTGAATGTACTAAAGGAATTGAGTGATATTATTTACCGGAAGCGGCATGCGTTGCTTTCTGGTTTTGTTGCCGCGGACTACAAACAAAGTGGCATCATTTACAAGATTGAATGGTGTGATATCATGCGAAGTGTGCTCGAGGTGGATCTGCCATGGTACTTTCTTTGCCAGTTTGTTGCGGTGCAGGAGGAGTTGGGTGGTGTACCATGCGTACGGTACGTGCCTTTTTTGCGGAGATTCACTGCTCGATTCTCGTCAAGATACCTGCTACCTTTTCAAACTGCGATTCTGAAGCGTGTCTTCTCTCAAATGGACTTGCCGGATGATTTGCTGAAGTCGCTGAATAATGACGAGATTACCCCAGCGTGTAAGTTGAACTCCCTTAAGACCGACCATCAGAGCAACAGCAGCAGCACCCGTTCCCCTTCCTTTAGTTCCAGCACGGCTCGTTCAAGGAAGAAGTCAATGTTTCCCGCGCCCCAAGATTCTTCGGGTTGCTTCACGTCGAAAAGGAGCAGTTTTGCGGAGAGTTGGCGGTCACTGAAACTGGATTTCAACCTGCTTGTGTCTACACTCCGCTCGAAATCCATCGTAGCGGCGTCATTGGAAGATAACGCCATGTACGCCCTGTTCCAGTACCTTGATCAGGATCAGTCTGGGCATGTGGTTCTGGGTGATCTTGTGGACCTCGTTGAATCCACACTCGATGATGGAGAAGAGGAGGTTGTTGAGGTCCTGGATAGTGACGATACACTTGACATGAGTTTAAATTTCGGCATGGATAACATGACTGCACACGTTTCAGGGAGAGGTGGTGATGGGAATGACGCTGTCGCTGACTCTGTAGAAGCAGCAACAGTGGCCACAACGTTACAGACGAAAAAAAATGGGGAGAGGGAGCAGCCGATTGTCACCTTCGACGATACCGCTGTAACACATGCAGTGGATTCACTTACGAAACGCCTTGACACACCCCGCACTTCTTTTTCTGTGGTGACATCTGGTGTGGGAAACGACGACACGGTGTCCTGCAACCAAATGCGCACAAACAGCCGCCAGTCTATTTCGTGTACGGCGTGCCACGCTAAAGAAGATGCCACTGAGGCGATTTGGCTTTACCCTGCACTCTTGCGGTTACACGAAAGCTTTGAATTTGGTTCGATGATGTCACTGCGGAAGAGTTTCGAAATGCTTAACCCCACCAATGACGGGCATCTCACTTTTGAGCAGCTGAATCTCGCCATGGGGCTCATTGGTCGAAAGATGCTGACACCTCTCACACAGGAGCAATGCTGGCGCATTTTTTGTGCAATACGTGACGAGGGCCAAAGGATATCGAATGCACACCTTTGTAGTACTTTAGATGACCGCACCGTTCTTCAGAGTGAGATCTCAGTGCCGAATGTGCTAGAGGATCCTGCATCACCGCCAGAAGAGACAGAGATTGAGATAAGGAACAATGAGACTGCTCCCCATGAAAAAGCATACATCACTATGCAGCAGTTCGTTTCCTTCTTCTTCGTTTCGCCTACGGGGTCTCGTGAGCGGCGTTTGATCTCGTTCAGCGATGGCAACAGAACACAGCGAGTCCGCGAAAGTTTTTCCACCGGCCTGACTATTGCCTGGCGCAATAAGAAGCGGAGTTTAATAGAAGCGAATCGTTCGAGGCGACAATCCGATGTGTTGAATATTTGGACGGTAAATTCCCTTTTGTCGGCGTTCGATGGTTCCTCGACACTGAATCATGTATTGCAGGAGCTGCTTGGTTCCTTGCCGTCAATGCCAGTACAACCTCCTACGCAGGAAAGGTGTCAGCCCACCAACCGAATCGTGTTCTCTCCTGGTAACGTTACGACACCAAAACCAACAATAAGCCACGACCCGGGACTAGTTGTTACTGACAGCATGGAACAGAGGCAAGAGGGTCAACAAGGAGAGACACCAATACAAGGGCCCTCTCCATCTTCTCCATCCTTCTCGCTTCTGACACCCGAAAGAGGGCAACAGCATAGGGTGGTCTTCATTAGGCGAGATCGCCCGATGTCTGGATCGCTCGAGGTGGTGGGACGAGGGCCCAAGACGGTTGTTTCTCGCAGCTCCTATGATGTACCCAAAATGATACCGGAAGTCAAACGGCCCAACGGCAGCGACGGCAACGTTTTTATTGCCCCAAGAAAAACTTCTCTAAAGACAAGTACAACGATATGGAAAGAAAGGATGCCCTGTTCACAGATGCTCTCCAAGCGCACACAGCTCACAAATCATGAAGTCACGCCCTCTCTAGGAAGGTCTGGTCTGCACAGGACGTCGAGTAAACCTCTATCGCTGCGATTTCATCAACATAAACACCACCGTGACGTATCCGCCATGTCGAACACGCTTCCCTTATTTACGCCGCAAATCACACGTTCGCGCGGCGTCGCTGGGAATCGCATGGCGCCTTACTCCTCCTTGCCGACCAGAGAGGGTTCTGCTCCTTTGGGACGGGCTACCATGGTGCCATTCCCCCCCCGGGCTGTGGGCTCCTCGCTACAGCAGAGATTGCATCTTCTGTAGCTTTTTTCAGAAGTACGTGGTGTAATGTCTCTGTACATGCATATCTTTCTTTCCTTCTCTGTGAGTGTGTGTGGTATATGTATGTGGATGTATGTGACTGGCTGGGCAAGAACGAAGCGAAGGAAAGCCCACACCCAGCTGCTGCTGCTGCTGCTTTTTTTTTTTTAACCCAGAGACAAAATAGTGACACCAAAAAACTAATATAAATTTTTTTAAAATTTAAATTTGCTGAGCAACACGCTTTGAAGGCCAGCGCTAAGAAGAAAATATGCTTTCTAAATGAATGCCTGCTTTGTGCATATGTACGAAGACGTATCCGCACAGGAGCAGGCACATGAGTCGGCCATATCTGCCCACATGCACATGTAAAGAAGGGAGCCGATGGGGGAGGGGTGGTGGTGGAAAAGCATGAAGACCAAAAGGAAGTCGAAGAAAACGTCGCAGGAAATAAGTGAAAAAAATGAACGAATGCACCAAGTGGTAAAAAAAAAAAATATCATTTGGGATCATTTCTCCTCCTCCTCACCGATAGGGATACGCAGCTAAAGCTATTTTCTCAGTTCTTATATTTCATCTTCCGCTTCCTCTCCCATTTCTTTTTTTTTTTTACTGACTTTTTTTCTTTCGTTTTTTTTTCCATTTTTCTTTTTATGGTGTTATAAAGTGCGTGTATTTCCCTGCGACTGCAGTTTTTTCCACCCCAAAGAAAAAAACTTATTTTTTTTTTGCCTCGGCACAAGTGCCTTTGTGCTCCACTCCCTATCTTGTATGTATATATATATATATATACTTATATATACATATACGAAAACAAACAAACACGTACGAATTTTTGTTCCCCCACCCTCGCTTTCAGTTGGCAGGGAGTTTGTGTCCTCGCAGAGCGAGGCGGCAAAAAGAACTGCTGGTGCTTGGGGAGAAGGGGGATATTAAAGAAAAAAAAAAAGGAGAGACTTCCTCCGAAAAAGAAAAAAAAGTCAATCAAAGTGACTAGAAGACACCAAGAGAGAGATGGTTGATGAAAAGGATAGACGAAATATAAACGCATGCAAACCGCTCACAACAGCAAAGGTGTTTTTGTTTTTTTTTTTGAAGGGGGCGGGGGATATGCCAAAGAGGGTGAAGCGAGGTGAATGAAGCTCGGAAAACGATGATGAACCCGGGACTCGGAGCACAACATGTTTTTTTTTTCTCGCTATCTTAGCGCAAGGGATGAGGTTAAATTCCTTTTCGTCTCCCCCCGGGCTCCATGTTGGAGCCTGAATTGTCGTTCTCATTCCAACTGTACTTTGCAAACAAGCGGAGTTGTGCCATGGTTCTTTTACCTGAACTGTCAGGTTAGTAAAGGCAATGACAAAACAACAAAAAAAAACTGTGACAATGCGTCTTTGCCCCCTTTTATTTTCGTTTTCCGATAAAGTGATTTAAGGGGACAAAGAGCGATGAGGGGTGGCGACAATGCGGCAGCACGGGAGGAGCATGTCATTGAGAACATGAAGAGAAGCGGAGTCGGTGGAGAAAAAGGAGGAGGCGATGATGTCAGGGGTAAGATCAACATGGCGGAGGAGACGAAGAACAACCTCTTGCGTGCGCTGAAAATAAGCGAGACGACGAACGAAATGGGTTACGCGACGATACAGCAACTAGGTCGGCAGCGTGAGACTATAGTGCATGCTGTAGAGGGGGTAGAGGAAACGCGCGGTGAGTTACGCGGGGCACGAAGTGTCATTCGTGATATTCGTATGGGTGTGTACAAGGAGTGGGCGGTGAAGGGGCTCGTGCTAGCGGCTCTTGTGTTAGTCGATATCATTCTCTTCTATGTGAAGTTCATTCGAAGGCATTGAGGGGCTGGCAGCAGAGGTTGGTGGGGAGAAGATGGAGCAGGTTACGTGTAGTTGCCGATTGCTTAGAGAAATGCATGTCATACCACGAGGTAATTACGTTCTTTGCTTTTTTTTTTCTGTCTCCACCTCCACCTCCTCCCCTTCCTTTTTTTTTTGCTGTTTTTTCTTTGGAGGGGGGGGGTCTCACCCTTTCCGCGCGTGTGCTTGTTGCACCATTTCTCTTTCTCCCTCGGCGGGCGACACGATTACGTTTATTTTGTGTTGTGCCCCCCCCACTTTGCGTATGCCGCACTGCTGTTGTTGTCTACAAACTCGTTTTTATCTTCTGTCTTCCTTCCCCCTCGCCTACTTGCCACACTCTTTTTTTTCTTCTTTTTCCTCCCTCTGCGTGTGTGTGTATCCGCCTGATATAACACACACACACACACATTTTGACGACAACAACAAAAAAAGCGAGAGGGTTATCATCGCGCTCTGCAGTACGCTGCACGCACATATACGCAATGCGCAACTACAACAACTTCAACCGTGTGTGGAAGGCACCACGCCGCCCGTTTGAGAAGGAGCGTCTCGACCGCGAAATGAAGTTGTGCGGGCAGTACGGCCTTCGCTGCAAGCGTGAAATCTGGCGTGTCAACATGACGCTCTCCAAGATGCGCCGAACAGCCCGTCTGCTGTTGACACTGCCGGAAAACCATCCCCGTCGGCTTCTGGAAGGCTCTGCTATCATGCGCCGCTGCCACGAGTACGGCTTCCTTGAGGAGGAGAAGGACAAGCTCGATTATGTGCTCTCCCTGACCGTCCCGGACATTCTCGAGCGCCGCCTGCAGACAGTTGTGTTCAAGAATGGTCTCGCTAAATCGGTGCACCACTCGCGTGTACTCATTCAGCAACGCCACATCGCGGTGGCGAAGCAGATTGTGACGATCCCTTCATTTATTGTGCGTGTCAGCTCCGAGCACCACATCGCCTTCGCTGACGCCTCTCCATTCGGAAACGGACGTTGGGGACGCGTGAAGCGCGTCAAGGCGAAGGCATCCAAGAAGGCGGCTGCCGGTGGAGGTGGCGGTGACGATGAGTAGGGATTGAACGAGAAGGACTACTGCCGCTGCCGGTGCCGCTAACAGTGGATGAGATCCATGTTGTGAACGGTGTAGCAGTCTCGCTCTGTGGGTGGGAAACAAAACGATGGTACGACAATTCGCATCCTCTTTTTTTTCTTTTCTTGTTTTCATCGTGTTTGTCATTATTTTTCTATGGCTGTATGATGTGATATGTTACTGTTGCTGCTGCCGATTCTTGTGGTGTACACTGTTGCATCTTTTCTCTCTTTCCCATGCCTTTTCTTTTCTTTTCTGAGAGCCTGTGACAGGAATGTGGCCCCTAGCTGTGCACTTCATTTCAAACCGGTGGATTGACGCAATCTAAGGTGTTTCATACTTTCCAACATTCCGCTTGTCGCCGCAGTGTAATTCCTGAATGTACCCAACCCAACCCCGCACCTCCTCGCATGGGAGGCGGGCTGAGGGCTGCCAACTTCAGCACCTCCCTTCTCGCCCGTAAAGCCTCACATGGAGAACAACAGCTCGAACTGTGGTTAAGGACTTTGTGACATGAATCTCTCGACTGCATTCTCATTTATTCGGAAAGGCTACATGTACAGTACGCACAGAACCCCTGCTCTTATTTTTCACTTTTATTGAAGCGGTAAGGTTGGGATGGAGCATTCCGTTTTTTTTTGTTCTTCTTTCGGAGTGTTTCGTTTCTCTCATTTTTCTCTTATTTGTGCCTTTTTGTTCTGCTAATCTTGTAGCTGCTACTACCTCCTCGGCGTACAGAGGGGATGAGGGAAATGACAACAAGACGGTGAAAAACAAACGTGTAGCTGCCTGCGAGCGCGTGAGTTTGTAAGTCTGCGAGTGATTCCGTCTTCTATCTGCAGTGGTGAAGAGAAACCGGCCAGTCGATAGAAGGAGACACACATGCACACACGTGGAGAGGGAGACAGTTATATATATATATATATATATATATATATATATATGGATGTATACATATAAATAGCCTACTAAACTTATACTTTGGTGAAACATGACCCATCACTTTTTCTTTCCGCTGCTGTTGTTTGTTTGTTGTTGTGTGTGTGTCTTTTTTGCCATATTCCCATTTTGGGATTCACATGTGTGCTCCACGATGCCGTCATCATGTGTTTGTTTCTCTCTGCCTTTTTTCTGCGTTTCGCTCCTTACCACCCCCTTTCTTTTTTTTTTTTTGAAAAATTCAATTGTTATTTTTTCTCTTCTTTCTATATATATATATATATATATATATATATCGTTTTCTGCTCTGGTTTTATTTTATTTTTCTCTTCTTTCGTCTGTCGGTAAGAGTAGGAGTGCGAAGGCGGGAGTGACTGGGGTGGCCTGTTGTCGAGCTTCAGCTCCTGAAACCCCCCCACCACTGCACGGTCCTGTCATTGCCCAGCAACGGCGGCAGCAGGACAACGAAGAGAAGTGAGCCCCACTTCCGCTCCTTGCATACCTCCCCCCCTCCCCCTCCTCTTTTTTTTCTCTGGTTTTTGTGTATTTTTGTTTGTGTGTTCCCCAAGCGGTTGCTCCACATCGTGTGTCGGTGCTGAATAGAGACACTGGAAGTGTTGCTCTTGTTTCTTTGCTTGTCTTTCACCACGTAAAGGTTGTCTACAGGCCTCTCACTGGCCGCTTTATTCCCACGCACGTGAGAGACAAGGGGGGTCGCGCGAGACGCGGTTCAAGTGTCACTGGAAAGCGTGCGTGTGCAGCGGTGGCCGACGGAGGAAGTGCAGATATTTGTATCTGTGAGCTTGAGAACAGAGACGGGCACCATCACCAGCAGCAAGAGGAGCAAAAGGAGGCTGAAACGAACCTCCTCCCCCAGAAAACAAACAAGGAAACGAAAAAGAATAAATCAACGTTCTAGTGGGAGGCTGCCGCGCCAGCTGTTCGGGGATGAGTCAGGACCCGCCAGTTGCCGAACGCTTTGACTCCTTCCCACATGGTCTGCTTGCCGTTTCAGCACGCCTTTTCGCCGGGTCTCCATTAATCGCCCCTTTTTTCGGTGCGTCCGTGACATTTTCTGCACTCGCTGCTTACTTGTCAACGGGGTCACCGCGATGGAAGGGTGCACCAAGTTTATCCAAGAAAGGCGAATATATCAAGCATCACAACCGCTGCAGCGGCTCTGCGCGGTCAGGAGTTCCGACTGGTGTCTCCACGTCTACGAAGAAGCCATGGGCCACCACCAGGGCGGAAATCACGCCGAAGAATGAAATACAGGAGGTTGAACCGGTCCTGTGCGTAAATGTAAGAAACCTGGACTCCCCACATCTTCTGAATGGGGTCTATCAACAACAAACTGATCATGATTGTGATAATCCATTAGAACAGGTGCAAAAACAACAGCACTCATTTCAGCATTATCGCAGCTCCTCTGGTGCTACCGCCATATACGACTTTTGCTTTCCCACTTCATCAACGCAAGTTGCAGCAAGTCTCTTTCCTGGAGCCGCCAGTTCACTCTGCCTCTTCCGGAATTGGAGTGGGTGTTGCAGTACTAGTAGTGGTGCCAACACACCCACAACCCTTCTATCAAGTCTTGCGTCCAGATCAGGGTTGGCACAGGTGTCTCCCGGTGGTGGGGTTAGTCTTCATTCCTGTAGTGGTGAGGGTTGTGTGTCCAAAATTAGTGGATCGGAACCGATGCATTTGGCGTTCTTGTCTGGGACTGAGTCAGTCATAAGTGGTGCTATGGCGAGCGCTAATAAGAAGTCACCAAGTACAGAACAGTCAGAGATTTCAACAGTTCGAATTCATCAGCCGTCTTGCTGTAATTCTTGCTTCAATACACGGTGTCGAATTCTTTCCAAAGAGGAATCTTTGCTAGTGTCCCGTGGATACAACTGGAGTCGACAGTTGGGAAAATCTGAAAATGTATCGGGAGGAAAGCTCCGGCAAACACTTTCACATCTTGTTGGTGCGGTAGCTGTGAGCTGTTCGGTCCGTGAGAAATTAAGCCACACCTGTGGCGAAGAGGAGGTGGGAACCTACGGGCGACACCCGCCTTCTTTAGGTGGTATGGCACACTCTGCTGTTGGAATAGATTTGAACCACAGGTCAGCAGAAGTAGCGGCCCCAAAAGAGAAGGAGCAGACACGTATTCTATACAGTGGGTATATTGAAGGAGAAAGGACTAGGGATAAAAGGAAGGACCGAAACAACGTGACCAACAGGATGCCCCATCTCGAGGCGCAGCTTCGGAGTCTCGAAAGGCGGCTCGAGCAACAAATATCTGCTTCAATGGGGCGTTGCGCCACAGGGGATCTCAAGGCTGGATGTTATGTTGAGTCTGTGACGACAGCTGCTGTTCAGAAGAGTGATAGTGATAACATTCGGTCGGAAGAGTTGGCTCAAAGAGGAGGTGATACGGCACTCTCACAGATACGGCCTGATCGTCGTATAGATGATGTTTTTGTGCGTCAACGCGGCGATGGCATGTCTACATATTCATTGTCTCTGACGTATCACGATGCAGGTGGTATCCCACGTACTATTGACACGCACATGCTGCCACCGTTGAAGCTGCCACCACGGCCCTCTATCGCATCGTCTACCAACAAACTCGTGACCGGCATGACGGGGGCGCGTCTGCAGGCATCGTCAACTTCCAGTATGCAAGAGGACGCCCAGTCTGCCGAACGCCCACTTGTAAGGACATGGGATTGCGGTGTTAAATCCTCTGATGGTGGCAGTAGCAATAACAGTATTAGTAGCAGCTGTCACTTCGTTGCACCATTACCGCCATTGGATCCTGTCACCGGCCCGCATCTAGAGGGAGTTGCTGGGCGCCGGGGTGAATTGCGCATAGGTGCCTTCTTGGGCGGTGGGTGGTGCGGAAAAGTTTACGAGTGCCTGAACACTGAGACAGGTGAAGTTTTAGCAGCCAAGCAGATACTGCTTAATGCCAAAGACCCAAAATTGCGTCAGAAGCTCAAGCAGTTGGAACTGGAGCTGGAAGTCCTCACAATGGCGGCACGCCATCGCATGCCGTGGATTGTGGGCTTTCACGGTGCAGAAAAGCGTGGCCACTCGGTCCTTTTGTATTTAGAATATTGCGCAAGAGGCTCGTTGCTGGACTACGCAATGAGCAGCGGGCACCCATCGCAAGCATCGCCATCATCAGTGGTATCTATGAATAATCAATCTGGCCATGGAAATGATGAAAATGGGCACATATCAAAAGGTCTTTTTAGGGGTGATTTACGGAAGCCGCATCAACAGGATCAGAACGACGAACATCCCTCATACCACCAGAAATGCCACCATCATGATCATGGTTCATGCGGCTCGTCGCGGGAGGGCGACATAGTTGCGAAAGGGAGCCATCTGATGGGTGGTGCCATTGTCTCAGATGCGGGTAAAGTGAACCCATTTGAGACCAGTGAGGAGGGCTTCTGGAATGCTGATGATGTGCGCCTGGATACGCAGGCGCTTCCGATAACCGAGGTGCAGTGTTTTACGCAGCAGCTGGTGAATGCTCTTCATTTTCTCCACTCCCACGGATATGCTCATTTGGATGTAAAGACTGGAAACATCCTCGTGACAGAGAACCGGGACGTGCGACTGGCTGATTTTGGCTGCTCTATGCGTCTGCGAAGAGGCATCGCACGTACAGGTACCAGTACCCCGCTGGGAGAAGGCCTCCGGATGCAGCACCATGACACGGGAGTGCAACCTGCTGCTCCTGTTTCTGCTGGGGCTGACGGATCAGCTGGTAACGATACGCTACCCTACCCCGTGCTCGCAGAGGTTGACGACATCACTGAACTTCGTGGGACGGCGCTCTACATGGCCCCGGAAATGATTCGCTTTGAAAGCGGGCGTATAGGAGCGGCTGGTGACGTGTGGTCACTTGGATGTGTCGTAATGGAGCTTGCGACGGGTGCCGCTCCATGGTGCCATGTAGCAAAGGACAAACTGCGGGTGTTGTTCCGGATCGGTTCATCAAGAGAGGAGCTTCCTCTTCCCCCAAGTATTGTCCGCGCTGCGGAGGGTGCAAGGCTGTGGTTGAAAAACTATACTAGTTTTTTCACAAACGCGGGCGCTACATCATCTTTTCCGGGCACCTCCGTTCTTACCGAGTTTCTTCCTCCTTTTCCCTCTACCGCTACCGTTTTTTCTGCAGAGGGAGAGGACGATGGTGCTGGATTCTTGAAACGCAGTCGGCTGGATGACGAAGGTAAAGCGACAGAGGCAGCGGGTTGCAAGGGGAATAATGTGTTGCCGCGCAACAGAGCCAGCTGGGCGAGCCAACATCGTCGCATGCTTCTCTTTGTTGCCCTGGAGGACTTTCTTGGCCTATGCCTGCGGATTCGTCCAGAGGACCGGCCAAGCTGCGAGGAGCTGCTGCAGCACCCTCTTCTTACTATCGCTTGAACACCAGAGCACCCTCAGACGGGTTTCTACGACCAGTAGTGCTACTACTACTACTACTACTGCCATTGCTGCTTCTGTTCTTTTTTTTTTTTGCGTGGTAGAGGAGCTGGTGGACGAGGGACAAAAGGAAGGAGTAAGTAGATATCTCACCTGAAAAGGGCCAATAACAACACACACATGTATATATATATATATATATATATATATATATATATATGGATGTGTGTGTATGCCTCTATATTCACAGCTGTGTGTTTTATTTCTTTTTGTTTCACGCCTCTACTCCCCGCTTCCTGTGTCCCGCGTGCGGAAGCGAGGATGGGGGTAGTTGTCAGAGTGCAATGCGGAATGTAGTGATGTGGTATTTTCTTTTCCCCTTCAGCTGACATTATTGTGTACTTTCCCCCTCCCCATTTCGCCCATCCTCTTTCTTTTTCATTTTCTCTCCTTTTTGCCCCCATTCGAACAAACGAGTTCTGCAGCCGCTTGCTTTTTTTTGTTTGAGGCAGAGGCCAGAGGACGCAAGAACTGGCAGCTGTCACATTTGCAATCGGAGGAAGGGCACATTTACATCTTGTCTTTTGTGCGTTAGCTCGTGTGGTAAGACAATGCGGCGTCGCACGACCGTTGTAAAAGGCGAGTCTGTCGCATTACCAGATGGATCGTCTGCTAAAGGTGACAAGAGTGGCAGCAAGAAGAGCAAGACTGTTGCTTCAGTGCATGTGGAGGATGCGGCTGGTAAATTGCTCAATCTGCACCGTGCATTAGCCGAGGTTCCACCACCTGCCCCGACAGTTGATCTGTTTGCACGCTTTCAACAGAAAAAGAATGATTTTGGCAGTGAATGGTTAATGCTGCATGAGGAGGCAGCTCCGATGGCACCGCTCATCCCGCCCAAACTCTCAGAGAAGCTGCGCGATCATCAAGGCACAATGCAGAAAGAGAGAGGTGGGGTCGATGTTGACGTTGGAAGGTGTGTTTCGGTGGGGGCTGCAACAGCTGCGGTGGATGCTAGCCACGAAAACGAGGACGGGAATGATACACTGCGAAAGGAGGCGACCGAGAGGACGCCAGATCTTCATCTGCATCAGTGTCCATCAAAAACTGACAGTTCTGAAGATGGCATCCACGGTGACTTCCTCAGCCTTTCATCCTTTCGCGGAACCAAAGACGCTGTCATGAAAAGCGACCTGCAGGCTACACTCCAAATGACGGATGAGGGCGGGGTGATGACATCTTCAACAGCTCCCGCCAATGGAATACGGCGAACAGGATCCGGCGAGCACTTCTCCTCTTTCTCTGCATCTGCTCAACTACGTGTGGTGCCGCTATGGAGCGTGGAGCGCTTCACCAAACATGGTGAATACGCCACCAACGTACTTATTGCTTTGCATCAAGAGATATGTGACTTTGTGGCGTACCTACGCCCCTCGCAGGCGGAAGTGTCCATGCGGCGCATCATCCAGACAAAAGTGCACAGAATTGCCAAACGCCTGTGGCCAGAATGTGAGCCTGTTGCATATGGCAGCATGACAACACATCTGCTGCTGCCCCTCTCAGATCTGGACATGACACTCCTGAATGTGCCAATCGGAACAGAGGAGGCGCTAACGCTCTTGGCACGGGAGATCAACCGAGAGAACTTGTGCCACGCTGCATATCCGCAACTCATTCTCAAGACAAAAGTGCCACTAGTAAAATTTCAACACCGCACCTCCATGTTGGATGTTGACATCAGCATTAATGCTGCCGACGGTAGACGGAACTCGGCCATTGTTGTCGACTTGCTGAACGCCTTCCCAGAGGCAAGGCCGCTGACTATAGTAGTGAAGTATTTTCTGCAGCAACGCGGCATGCATGAACCGTATCACGGTGGATTGGGCTCCTTTGCGACAACCCTTCTAGTGATTAGCTTCCTGCAGCACCACCCGATCTACAACAATTGCCCTGCTGAACGCGCCTACTCTGGCCTTGGACGCCTGTTGGTTGACTTTTTTCGGTACTATGGACTGTACTTTCAATACAACCGCTGCGGGATCTCGCTCCTAGATGGAGGTTACTATTTCCGACGCACTGACATGTCTACGCAGGCTCCAAGCCAGATGATGGGTCAGCGTTTCGCTCCATTGGGTCCACCACAGATTCTCTTGGAGGACCCAGGATGCACACAGAACAATGCTGCGAGCTCGTTGCGCACCTTTCATGTCATCAGTTCTGTTTTTTCCCATGCGTACATGGCGCTGACTGGCCTCTTTGACAAACCGAGTGACGGGTTGAAGAGCTTCTCACCAGACGCCACGGAGATCTCACGGCGCCCCACGCTGTTATCCCGCATTCTGCATGTCGATGCGCCAAGCGTGGAACGACGTCAGCTTGTTGCTGCTGCGTACAAAAAGGTTATGGAGGATCCCGAAGAGAGGGAGGAGATGCAAAGAATCTCGGCTCAATATGAAGAGGAGAACATGCGCATGCTCAAGGGAATGCCGCCAAAGAGTACCGGTACCTTTAGCATCCCCTCGACTTATCAGGGGCGAAAACGTCACCGCCAGAGCGATCAGGATACAATTAAAGAGGCTGGAACCACCACCACCAGCAGCAGCAGCGGAAGCAGAGGCAGCAACAGTGACAGTAGTAGCAGTAGTTGTGGTAGTGGATCCTCGAATGATAGCTCTGTGCGTATCGTGTCTCATCAATTCCGCCATTAATATGCTGGTGAGGCTTCTTGCCGCTCGCATCATGCACGCGCATGAGGATATTGAAAATCACATGGGAAGCAAAGCAATGAGCCCCGTAAGAGTAGGCATAATGGGGTGGAGAGGAAACGAACGAGAAAATACTGTTTGTACATTTGTTCTTGTGTATTTTCTGAGGAAGCGTGAATCTAGGTGCGACGCGATGTCGTCTCGTTAATGGGTAACAGCGCTAACAAACGGGTGGTATAGGAGTAAGAAAAAAAAAAAGGTGCCATACTTACATTCTTGTTTTGCTGCGTTCTCCTTTTTGAGCCGTTGTTTTTCCAACCCCTTTACTTCCCTTGTCTCCCTCTATCCGTAGAATGGCGTGTATGCCACTATCCACGCGATTATATACATACATATACACATATATACATATATATATATATATATATATATATATGTATATATGTGTATATGTATGCCGCCGTCTTCCCCCTTTTTTGGCACTCATACATGCAGCAAAAACATGAGCTTTAGATAGGCGCGCTTGTACAATTACTTCTTCCCCCCACTCTTTTTACTTCTGCTTTGGTTCATGCAAATACACTGTGCTTTCAGTTGGAAGAGTCTACTTATTATTATTATTTCTGCAGAATATGAGCCGCAACCTGAGAGCAGGTATGATGTCGCCGAATACAGGGAAACAGGTGGTCGCTGCTGTTCCCACCACTGCTCCCACACCAAACCCCGCATCTGCTGCGGACGAGCTGACGGAGGAGCAGCGACTAGAGATCAAGGAGGCGTTCGATCTTTTCGACACCGACGGCAGCGGCACGATCGATGCGAAGGAGCTGAAAGTCGCGATGCGCGCGCTTGGCTTTGAGCCACGCAAGGATGAAGTGCGTCGCTTGCTATCAGGGGATGCTGATGAGCGTGGTGGCGGCGAGCAAGGCGCTTCCAACTTTGAGACACCTGTCATAGGCTTTCCCGAGTTTATGGAAATCATGGCGCAAAAGATGACAGAGCGAGATTCCCGCGAGGAGATGATTAAAGCGTTTCACCTTTTCGATGACGACAGGACTGGGAAGATTACATTCAAGAATCTAAAGCGGGTGGCGCAAGAGCTTGGTGAAAACATGACAGACGCCGAGCTGCAGGAAATGATAGATGAGGCGGACCGCGACGGCGATGGTGAAGTTAGCAAAGAGGAGTTTCTCCGCGTGATGAAGAAGACATCGCTTTACTAACCACCGAGAGTATTTGAGAGAGGGGGGGCACACATGCACGAGGCTCAACGTGAGGGAAAAATACCAAATACTGAACGAAGAAAAGTAATAATATATATATATATATATTATTATTATTATTATTATTATTGTTATACTAGAGCGAAGGTATGATGGATGCATTCGCCACCATGTACAAAATGACGCTCGCTATTCTTCCTCATCTTCTGCCCCATTCTGCCTTGTTTTCTTCGCGAGTGTGATGGCCGCTGAGCGGCACATTCCGCGGAGTGGACTGCAAGAGAGGCGCGTTATGTGGAGTCGGCGGGTGGGATGGCAGTAGCGACGTGGGTAACCGAGTTGGAGAAGGGCAAATTTTCGTTTTTCGTGACGTCTTTTTTATTTCGTATTGTTCTGTGAATAAAAAACCGTATCCCATTTTGTTCCGCTGTTTTCATTTCCTCTCTTCTCTCTGTTTTTTTTTTTCGTTGTTTTTCGCTCGGCTGCCAGCGCTTGTTGCCGGTTGAACCGCTCTTGTTTGGACGAGGAACGGCAAGAACGACAAGACAAAAGCAGGGGTGAATATTGTGGACGGCGGCGTTAGTGGGGAATAGTGTGGATTGGCACGTAAAGGAACGGCAGGATGCAGAGCGGTACTTGGTATGAGGAGCTAGGTATTACAACGAGGAGGCCCAGCGCATCTCCACTTTCCCACTCATTTCAATCACATACCGCAGATAATGACATACAGACAACTGAAACCAGAAGAACAGCAACGACTGCATCTACATCTTGCGCCTCACATGTGTCAGGTTTGTCAGGGTCTAGTTGCACCGACGCTGGAGATACTCGCACTAGCTGGGATGATGCTGGCTTCCTCTTCCAGGAGAAAATACGCTTGTTGAGGAACTCTATGAGAGAGCAAAAGGGAGTACACCAAGAACAGCAGCGACGGGTGGCGGGAGAAGAGGAGGAGAAAAAGGATCTATTGTCGGAAAAGGCGGACAAAAGTTACCACGCACCGATGGTACGTGATGGGCGGGTTTATGCCGACAATAACTCTAACGATGGTGGTGGGGGAAAGGAGTCTCTTAATGACAAGATGTGTGCGATTACGTCTTCCCTTTTTATGGCAATTCCACCGCCCACATGGTGCAGAATTGCATTATCAGAGAGGGACAATGCGGGGGAAAACATTGCTGTGGCTGAGGTAGCAAATAGAAATGAAGTAAACAAGACACCAACAAAAACGAGAGGAACACGTTCTAACGGGGGTGGCGACAACACAGACTGCGGTGATTTTGATGGTGCCGCTTCCGCTGAACTCAGAAGCGTGACGAAATCCCCTGAAGTGATGGTGGTGGTGTCACCACTGCGTCCTACGGGATACTGCCGCGACGCATCCACCATGAAGGAGTATAGCTCTCCTGCGGAATCATATGGTGACAAAAGCAGAAGCAGTTGTCAGAAGGACTCTGCACACGAGGGGACGGAGACAATTGCTCAGTCTAGTGAAATGTCGAAGGGAAAAAAAACATTTTTAGATGCTAAAAGTGGCCAAGGCAAGCAAAATGTTTGTACTGCCGCCACATCGACTAGAATAGAGAATGTGTTGGTTAGCCCCCCTTCGCAGTGTGGACGAAAGGGTGAAAAGGGGGTCGCCATGATGTTAGGAAGTAAATATACCTCGACTGCAGCTGCAGTGACGAAGGATGTCGAGACAGAGGGGTCTGGTTCTGCTGTTCATACAGTGGGGGGCATCAAACCCAACAGGCTGCGTAACTTCGCTTCACAAGAGAGTCTGGCAAGGGGACGAAGCCCAGCGTTGAAGAAAACTGCTGAGATACGAACGCTTCGGGCTCCTTCCGAGATTAGCAGTAGTAGCAGTCGACTGAGCAGTCAACCAAAGCGGCGACAACAGCGGGAGCAACAGGTGTGTGCAACAAGCTCAGTATCGTTGCTTCCCCGTAGTGATACCGAGACGAAATGGACAAGCAATAGTGAAGAGGATGATGATGATGATGACACTTGTGAGCCAGCTCCTCGAAGGCCCTCTAAATCAAAGGCGGTACAACTGCAGAAGCAGAGGCTCGAACAGCTAGTGCGGCATGGTGTGGCGCACGTCGTTGTTGTTGACAGTCGGTCAGTGAGTTCTGAAAATCCAGGGGAGCCGACAATTCGCATTCTTCACGGACGGAGTAGTTCTCGTCGCTCTTCTTCGCGGGTAGATACACTGCGGGGTCCCTCACTCAGCGTCGCGCAGATGTGCGTAACGAACGACCCGGAGCCGTCCGTGCCGCAAGCGCAGCCCCATTCTTCTTGCCATCTCCCCGGAAGAGGGCGGACGGGCACAGACACTGGGGACAGCGCATCCGGACGACAACGTCGGTCTCTTCTTCGCCAAATCAAGTTGATCGATGCGGAGATTAGGCGCATGGAGGAGGTCCCGTGGACCATGTCGCTTCGTTCAGGCTCAGGTTTGGCCACCAAACTCAACGCGGAGAAGGCGAAACTCGTGATGCTGCGTAGACGGTACGAATCAGAGTTGAAAAAGACCGCGAGGCATGAGACTGTGAAAGTTACACCATCACCGTCGGTGCCTAATCCCCAGGCATCCTGTATGCCCCGTAGCAGGCCTTCCGTCTACGAAGCCATCTTGCAGATGCAACGGGAGCGAGAGCAGGAATCGGCGAGGCTAGAAGACCGGGGGAAAAAAGTGGTTCTGAGCAAACAATGCACAATCAACATAAACCCGCGGAAGGGCATGCGAAAGTGCGCTGTAGATGATGGGTCTGGTGTTGATGATCTTCCACCGAGAGCGCAGCCTCCGGCGACCATTTCTTTTCGACCGCAGGACCCTTTTAGGTCAACGTCTCTTGTCAGTTCTCACGCTCGCGATTATAATTACAGTGTCCGTCGCACCTGCAAGAATGGTATCTCTGGGCGTGGTAGGCCACTTTCTCTTGACGCGGAGAGAATGGCAATGCTTTATCTGCAGAAAGCATCATCTTCATCAACTGCTGCTTCTTCTTCTTCTTCGATGAGGCGAGAGAACAGTCGTGTAGAGGAGGATGGTGTTCCTGTTTACTGGAGGATTGCGCACGGTAAACGAGAGCCGACGGAGGCGCAGGGTGAGGTCTCACGAGAAATGGGGAGTACGTGCCAATCGAGTTGTGAACCGTTCTCTTCGTCAGCACAATTTGCCAGTCAGCAGCCACCATCTGTCGCAGCACGAGGGGCGGTTGAGAAGCTAGACTACAGTTGGTGCGAAGAGGGCCTCTGCTCCGACGTCTCCGCTGATCAGTACTACTGCGTGGGGTATGGAGAGGAGGATGTGGACGAAGATCTGCGGGGCATTGCTCGGAGAAGAGCAACTGCATCGCAGCGTGGGGGTTCAGAACAGGTTTTAAAGTGGACCGTGCACTCAAAGAAGCAAAAGCAGCAGAGAGAGGGGAAAGGACAACAAAGGTTGTTACAAGCGCCCTGTTCTCGTTCTCGTTCGCGTTCATCTGTGCGGCTGGCTGGGCCCGCGTCTTCTGCCACAAGGACTCGTAAAGATCATTCCACTCTTTGTTTCCGCCTTCGCGCCCCACCGCTGCAAGAGATACCGCGTCGTTGCGATTCAAATCATCTCTGTTTCCGTTCAGATCTCAAGCCATACGAAATAAAGTGCAAATCGCCATCTCTTGCGCAGCCACAGTTCCACCCTCGGAAGGACGTAGGACAGTGCAGCACGTCCATGGAAGGCAGGGAGGTGGAGGGACGCGAACGGTCTCGTACACTCAACGCACCCACTTTGTCACATCCGTTTTCTAAGGGGCAACAGCCGCAGCGATCGGATATCAGCAATGTCGTTGCCCAACGTACAGATGCTCAAAACAGCAAAGAAGGAAGCGCGCGTCCCGTCCAGTTTTCATTTGCGGAAAGTGAGCATGAGAAAGGATCTCTTGCGATACAGTGCCACCAATTTAACTCCTATGCAGCGGGTGAAGATAGCGTGGCCTGGACTTCTCCTCCTCGTCCTTGCACATCACCACCAGCAGTAACGACCACACCACCGCCGCCGATTTTTCATTCCCAGAGACGTTTAGATTGTCAAGAGGACAAAAATGTGGGGTATCAGCAGCAACAGCAGCAGAATCTACGACGAGGGCAAGATCAACATGTAATAGAGGATAAATTTCCTTCTTTTTTTCACCATTGCTATCATTCGCCGAAAGAGATTTCTTCACAGTTTTCGGAGGTTCGTGTGTCACCGCTGACAGAATGCAGCACTAGTGGGGAGTCACCTGCTGGGTCATCGCAGCGTAGAACGGCTACGCATTACTCAAATTCACGCGATAGTATGGAACGAGGACCCGATTTCCGAGAGGTGATGATGAATCGCTGGCATCGCCGCTCTGTCTCAGCTGAACATTCCCCACCAGCATTCTCCACTGCTGGCAACAAAAGAAAGACGCCTGAGAGGCCTAACACTGGTGGGCTGACGTGCTCTTCCGCAGATTCACCCTCTTTATTGAAGTCCAAATCGTATCGGCACCTCGGTGATGACCTAACGAACGAGCCACGCGTCGGCACTTATTTTACACCGCACATGACGCGGCGGATCGGTGCCGGTGGAGTGACACTGCGGCAGCTCTTTGGGCATGACAGCAAGCTGTCACGCGTCTCCAAGGTTTCCAGTCAGGAAGTCCGTGGAAAGGTGTCAACTGACATCCTTCTGGACCGCATCAATCGGATGCGGGCGCAGATGGACTGAATTCTCTCTGGCTTTCTTCATCCCTGGTGAGCAGCTAGAGTGAGATATAGATACTGAACAGCTTCACTGCGTCCCTGAACCCTACTTGCTTTGATTTTCAATTCTCCCTTTTTTTGACGATGAGTCATCGTACCAACACACCCAGAAGTAAACCCCCCTCAAAAAAAAAAAGATTTAGATACACGCACAATGAGAGAGAGAAATAGAGAGAAAAATGCTGTTCACCATACACGGTTTTTTTTCTTATTTACAATGCAACTCAACTCTACTGTAATGTGGTCACTTGTTGTGCTACTTCATCATCATCATCATGTTTCTCCCTTCTTCAAAAAAAAAAATGCATGACAGTGGGTGGGGCGGAGCACGTGGTGCAGTATTTCTGTAGGTTTTTGTAGGTACACGCGGGAGGGAACTCTGTTGCGGGAGAGATGTATGTGGCCTCTGAAGAGTTCTCATGGTGTGACCCTAACATGCTGACGTTGGAGAGCTTTGAGCAGATCGGTGACGAGCACCAGGAGATCAAACATTTCGTTTCGGAGATGGTGCGACGGCGCATCGAGACACGCACTCTCACAGATTGCCCACTAAATAGCCGCAGCGTCCATGATTCGATCGATATGTTCTACAAAACTACAGGGACAGGTGGTGCTGCGCCAGCTCCTGCAGTGGGATGCTACACGGAGCGTGTACTATGCCCAATCGATCTCGAAGCCGGGCCATTCGCACACGTGGCCTGCGCCAGCGGCACCTACGCTGTAGTGACGGAGCACTTACCACAGCACTTGTACCTCTTCAACCAGAGAAATGACATCCCCACCAGTCGGCTAAATCTTGTCAAGAATAATGCTGCATCATCCTTTCCTTTATCGACAGAGGCGCAGGATACTGAGAAAGTTTTTTTTGACGAGAATGACATTGTCACGGCACTGTTTCTTGACCCCCGGGGGAATTTTTGTGTGGTGCGGTGGCGGTTTGGGAAGACGGTATTCTTCCACATACCACGTTTCCGTCGTGAAACGAGACCTGTAGACGATGCGGCACCTCAGCCGAAGAAGGAACCGCGTGATGGCGACATGACTCCCCGCCAGTTTCCTTTGCAGTTTCACTCGAGCGTCACTGGCACCCGACAGCCGTTTGTCATAGAGTGCATTGCATGGGATTCACACAACCAAAGTGATGAGACAACGGGTGACATCATCCTTGGATCCAGCAGCGGCGGGATTATTCTTGCCTGTCGCCTGGAGAGCCACGGCATTGTTGCAGCACGCAAAGTATATCAATTTCCCCAGCCGTACAGTAGTTATCCTATCGACAGTGTGGCGTACACAGTGGTGCGACACTCACATGCCGAGTCTCTGCGCCGTCATGTGGTGATCATCGCGCAACGCAACCGCATGTTCGTTTTTGCTGCGCCATGGGGATGCAGCAGTACACTTGAAGTTGCATTTAATGCTAGCCGCACTCACCCCCGTAGTGGGGCCCCACCTTCTGCTTTTCCACACCCAAATTCATCGTGTTTTTTTGATTCTGCGGTTGGCATATCGGATGGTGACTTAGTCAACTACATCACTGTTGGGGGTTCAGCAGTGGGCGGCTCACCCCATGTTTACACTTCTTCATCCTCGTCCCCCCCCTTCATTTCTCTCGGTTCCCACCACAGGGAACTCTCCACCACCGCCATTCAGGCGGGTGCAAATGCGGCACATGCCTCATCAGCAGAATCGTCATTTCGTCTCTTTAACCGGGTGACAATTTTGGAGTCGTGTGAATTGCTTCCCTGCCCCACTGTCGCTGTCATAGCTGAACCAACAGCAGCAGTGAAAGCAGTGGAGGGAAGCAGTGACGGTGGTGGTGTTGGTGGTCAATCTGCTTTGCCACCACTTGTTGCTGCTGATGAACTCCCTCCCGTCTTCTGTTGGCAGTATGGCGATATGGTAACACATGGTGTTGTTATTTTGGCGAATCTGGCGGACACGTCCGCCTCTGAAGACTCGAGCTCACCTTACGCTTCACCATTTCTACGTAGCCAAATGGAATCCTCTTTCCTGGCGCTGCATCCAACAGTGAACGCAACGCGAAGGCCTGCAAGCGAAAATAAGCCCCCGGCGAACGGTCTGTTGCCCATTGGGGTTCTCAGCGTTGTGAACCTCGGCCGCTGCCTGCGTGATCTATCGCAGCTGATGCAGCATGGCACAAAGCGCCAGCCTCCCATGTTTCGCCATGCACCTCCTCCCGCTTCTGCTGCCGCCACGGCTGCTAGCACGAGTCCCAATGCAAGCGTATTGGCTACACCATCGTCATATAAAATGTCTTTCACCAACGCAATAAGAACACGGAAGGCAATAAAAACGGAAGATATTTTGAATTCACATAGCCTTCTGTTACGCCAGGTTGGCTTGAATGATATTAAGACATTGAGCAAAATACGTCGTGGGATTTATCGTGAAACCATGCAGATGCCATCTTTACCTGTTCCTTTGAGTTCCTCTATTACCGACACGCTTACACCCGGCAGAGAAGTCAGTCATGACAAAGGGGGACAAGATGAGGAGGAACTTGTGTCATTCACGATGGGATATGGACATTTTGTGGTTACAACAACACATGCAGTGTATGTCTTTTGTCATCTCGCCGCAATACCGATACCGCAGACGGGAATTGAGTGGAAGAATCACCTTGTTTTTTTTCAAAAGCTAGTAGAAACCTCTGCAATGGGAAGTGGCTCAATGGCAGACCGGGGTTCTGCTCACACCGCAGTTTTCTCTACACACAGCGTGTGTCGTTCAGAAGTATTTTCGTTGTTCACTTCATCGTACATTGTGAATCTCCTCCCTCGGTCACGTCGGTCCCGCTGCGTTCAGCACATCGCGCAACTGATGGACGTGGCCCGCCGTATCCATCACGTTGTAGCGAATACCGTGGCGCCAAACGATGACAATGACGGTGATGACGACGTGGAGGGGAAGAATACGATTGCTAATGATTTTAATGCATCGCCATTATCAACTGATGCAGCATCAACATCCGCGGCAGCAGACTCGACTTCGATGCAGAAGTCAGTGAAACATCGTCTCTCATCATCACCAATTAGTACATTATGCAAGGGTTCTTTGTATTTCCGTATGCAGCGCTTTGTTCAGAGTTCTAACGTCTCGGACCGGAGCAAGTTGTGGAGTGGCACATCCTTTGACTATTTGTGTGGGAACGAAGCGCTCCCGCCCTCCCCTGCAATGCGACTGCATGCGGATAGTGCCCGTAACGTCAGCGACAACACTATTCTTGAGGATTTGGCCTTGACGTATGGATCAAGAGCGATGGTCTTCCCACACATCGGCACATTGGGCGGACATGTAGAGGATGGATTTCATGAACAGATGTATTACGACAGCGACAACCTCTATGGAATGGCACTGCGTCTGGCGGCTTTTGCCCCCTTGGTGGGGGAGCGACGTGAGATGCTGTCGCGGGTTCGGCATTCGTACGCTGCGTGTCTCTTCCACCAAGGTCGGTTTCTCGAAGCGGCCGCGCAACATGGGCTGGCGTTCGATGGTCCACCGTACCTGAATACGCTGCTGGTAGAGTTTTCACGGGTCGCAATGAACGACATGGAGCCACTCATTCTTCTTCTACTTCTTTCTCTGAAAGGGTACGAGCAGCCCAGACGAGGAGTTGGGGCGCATAGTGTGGAGGTGAGTTGCCTCGCAACGTGGCTCATATCTTTGCTTCTCGAAAGATGCAACCAGCAGCTCAAAAATCAAAAGTGTGAGGGTGACGCTATCTCTACACCACTATCACCACTGTTGCCACTTCCTCGGGATTCAAATAACGTTATAAGCATGCAAGTACGCTCAGTTTGTATGTTGGTCTATCTTCGTCAAAAGTACAATCTTCACAACCCGAGGCAATTACTCGATCAGATCATCATCCGGTTCCGTACATTTGTGGAATGGAATGCGATCAAAGCCGCAGTCTTTGGTATCGCAAGCGCTGAATTCACTATTCATCTTTGCGACCTAATGGGTCGTGACGAGGAGGCTCTCTCATGCTTCCTCATTCAACAGGAGTCTCCATTGGATGGGCTTCTTCGTCTGGAGCAACAGAACAGTCGTGTGATCGGGGAAGAAGCTCCTGGAGGGAGCGCTCTGTGCAACATGCAGCGTTCGAAGAAGAGGTACTGGACGCAGTATGCAGCGCTTCTCATGCGACGCTGCCCTTGTCGATTCGTGCGTCGTGTACTTATTCCACTAGGATCGGATTTGGGGCTGCACCCGGTTCAGCTTTTCCCGGCGTTACTCCTGTACGAAGAGAGATATAATGAAACAGTGCTAGAGGCAGACGCCTCTGTAGATGTGCTGCTTCGGCGGCACACGTTTGAAGACTCTTTGTTGGATGAGGAGCGGGCCCGTGCACCATATCACGCTGCACGATTGTACTTGGAGCACACTATTCAAGTAGAACAATACACGGAGGGGTGCCTATTGAGTTTGTTACTCTACTTCACAGCCAGAGACGGTGATGACATTGCCATTACTCGTTTCTTTGCCGAGTTCTGCACTGACATAATGGCAGGTCAGCTAGAGATATCGTATGCGCACCGTTTATGCTGTCGTTTTGATCGCCTTATTGGCTGCGCATGGTTGTTTTTTATCAGTGGACGCTACTGTGAAGCAGTACGGTTGGCTATGCAGCTTCAGAATGAGGAACTTGCATTGCAATTCATCCACCGCATCAAAGAGGAGGAAGGTGGAAGAACACGACGCGCACTGTGGAAGGAGCTTGCTATAGATGCGGCGAGGAACAAACAGGGTGGCGTGCGCCGCGCACTGCAGCTTGTTGTTGAAAGCGGGGGTGGGCTTACTGTGAGCGATGTCTTGCCTCATCTATCTGAGGACGTAATGCTGCAGGAGTTTCGTGAGGAACTTTTGCTTGGGGTTTCGAGCTCTTGCCACATGCTGGCGGAATACAAGAGAACAATCAACACGTCAATAAATGACATGGAGGTGCTGCAGCGCGACGTGGAAGCGGCCAGATATCAGCATATGACGTTGCCAACTACACAGCAGTGCGACCTTTGTGGACAACCTGTGCTGACTCGGTCTTTTGTGGTTTTCAGGGGGTGCAACCATGTGTATCACATGACGTGTTTTAACAAGCGTCGCACGCATATGGAGGAGCAGTTGCAGTGCCTTGATAAGTCCGCTACCCCATTGCCTCTAGGCCGTGATGGTGTATGGGGTTTTGCATCATATGACGCCGAGGTGCGCGAGTGTGTGCTCTGCAGCACAAGGTACTTGCGGCTTCAGTTGACAACCCTACTATCGACTAACATGAAGAGTAATAAGCCCCGATTGTTGTGACACACACACACACACACACACACACACACACACAATACCCCCCCTTTTTTTTTCTTTTTCTCTGCACGCATGTGCACGGAAAGAAGGAGTGATTGCAATATTCTTTTTTGACAAATGTAATGGGTGGGGCACTATTCAATAGTTTTTGTGTTGTTTTCAAAACTTGTTTCAAGTACTGTTTGCACACGCGAGGACACAGGAATAGATGGGCCCATTCTCATTGTGGATTTATTTTTCTCTTTTCCACTGTTTTCGGACATAATAATAATGATATTCATAATAAAACACAAACGGAGACGATGCATGTAAAAGGATACGCTGCATGCATTTACAGTGGTTAGTAGTGTGTATACATATATTAAAGGGAGATTGATAGGGGGAGAGCGATGCTGCTGTTACCCCATTCTATTTGTTGGGGTAGCGGTTGCCGAAGAGCTGCTGCCTCTTTGTGTTGTAGTTTCTCTCTTTCTTGTGCAATGACAAGGTCTTTGCGTCACCACGGGACACATGCTCTGTCTCCTTACTCCGAGGACCGCGTGGCGAATTGGTGCCGAAGACTTTGGAGTTTGGGTGAGTGCAGCAGCATGGGGGATGTAAGACCAGCTGCACCACACTCTAACGACAAAAGTCAGGTGATCCCGCTGTTGGATGAGCTACAGAGTCAAGCGAAACTTGCAGAGGAGCTAAAGGCCGCACTGATTGGGGGGAAGGGGCAACTTCCAGGGTATGCTGTTGAGTCGGTGTGGAATATCTACGAGTCTATCATTCCACCTGCTCTTCCGAGGAATATTGCATGCTGCATGACACCTGCGCAGGTAACAGGGTTCTTTGACTTCATAGGGCTGATAACGGAGCTCGATGTCAATCTTTCGGATGTGCGTGCAGCGGCGGCGAACTTGAACCGCAGCCTGGACAACATTGAGGCCCTCCTAACGGATGTGCAGCGTAGTGAGGTGGTGCCTGTGAGAGAAGGAGACTGTTCAGGAATAGGAAATCACGGTATTGCAGCTCTATCAATGAAGTTGGTTGCAGCGAAGAGTGAGCTCCTGCAGCAATGTTTTGCAGTGCGCCAAGCGGGCTCTCCAGTGTACTATCTTTGGCTGCGCCAAACTGCATCACTAAAGTGTGGGATGCGGCGGCTTATGGAATTACGCCGCTGCTTGACGTTCTTTCAGGGCATGTGCCACGAACGAATATCTGCGCTGAATGCCGTGCAACAGGGGCAACCATCACCAGTTTCTTCGCTCCAGCCGACAGAAAAGGTGAACGAGAGAGAAGAAATCGAGCTCTGGGTGGCACGGCAGCGCCATGTATCGTCATTAGACGCGGCGCTACATTTTCTTTTTACTGACTTCTTCGCAAAAGAGTGGCTGGTGATGGAAGAGCTGACGTGGTGCTCTACCCCACCGCTGCTATTAGAGAAAGTGATTGACGCTGAGAAGGTTCACCCCTTTGTCGGTGGCATTGTCGACATGAAGAGGCGACTGCGACCGGCAATGAATCGGCACCTCTTCGCATTTTTTCACCCTTCTGTGGTGGAGGAGCCATTAATTGCCGTGCAGGTGGCGCTTACCCGTGGGATTGCTGAGTCCATCGACCACATTCTTGGCCGTCCCTCTCCTCTATGTAATTTACAGCAAGGTGAGGACCAGGGGCAGGAACACTCGTGCAGCGGGGTGGACACGGCTATGTTTTACAGCATCAACTCAGTGCAACCCGCACTGCGAGGCGTAAACCTTGGCAACCCACTCATTAAGCGTGTGGTGCAGGAAATCGAGGCAAAGCTCAATGCGGAGCGGTGTGCCGCCGGTCTTTTGCCCATTACGACCTTCTCTACTCTCTCACCAATTCCGGGTTACATCCCATGGTTGGCCGCAGAGGTGGGGAAATTGCAGCAAAGCGTGTTTGCACGCGAGAAAGACCCCTCGGCTGCGGTGTCGAAGTTCGCACGGCACCGTATCTTTGGTACTGATGCCGGTGACGAGACGCAGTTGTTTTCACTCTTGCACGCAGCAGTCTTGGCTTTCGTCGAGCGTACTAAAGGCATCGATGCGGAGGCCGTAGCGCAGCTCCGTCGACACCCTTCCAGCGCAACAGGTGATGCAGTCAACATGTCAACAATGCAATTTCTGCTCTCTCTCTTTATGTCTCCCGGCGACGGTGGGGATACCGTTTTTGACAAGAATGGCAACAACTGCAGCGGTGACGATAAGGTGATGAGGTGCCTTCCATGGTGGGAGGATCGCGAATTTACTTGCGCGATTGAGTTGCCGCTTTTGCGCTCCGTGGCGCACTACTTATACAAAGAAAAAAAACGCAATCAGATCCTCGACCCTGTCGGCAACTTTCACGTTTCCAACGGGGCAACAATGCTGCGACTCAACTTCTTGGCGAATTGCACCGCCGCTGGGAGCCGCGAGAGCGCTACGGTGATGGTAAACTATCTCTACGACCCTTCTCTGGTGACAGAGCGCGTGAATGCATACGAGCTGCATCATACGGTCTCGGTTGGGGACAACATCCTGCAGTGCCTTGCTGCCAACCCGTGACCCCGAGTGGGCACTCCCTCTTACTTTCTCTCTCTCTCTTTCTCTTTGTGTCAGTGCCGGTGACGGGGAGGGGGAGGCGGCACTCTTTCACACTAGTGCGTCATTTTCTACTCTCCCTGTTCTTCTAGCACCTTTCATCTTCCTGCAGGGGGGTGGGGCGTTCATGGAGAAGGAGGGAATAATGCAGACAACCTGTTTTTATTACCTCCTTGACTCTCCCCAACAACAATGAGAAAACACACAGGCATCATTTTAAAGGGAGTAATGGGGGAAGACAAAACCTCCGCCTTCTTCTGGAGTCATTCATATTCATTCTCCCATAATTCATTGTCATTTTTGTTCTTTGTTTTTTTTCTTTACTTATATACACACTTTCGTTATCTATTCCCCTCACAAAACAAAACAAAAAAAAAGATAATTTAAACAACTCTTTGACTTTTCATTTTACTACTTCTATATCTCTTTCTTTTTCCTTCTCTTTCTCTCTTTTCTTTTCGCTGTGTGTACATTTTCCTGCTTGATCCATCAACTAGACATCATGTCTTGGTGTGGTGAGACACCGAACGCGACAGCGATGGACAGAAATCGCTTGGATAGTACTTTAACCCCTTCAGGCTCCAGGAAAGAAACTAATGAATTGTCATTATTATGGGAAGAGAAGCAAGACCAACAGCAGAACAAGAGCACTACAATGATGGAGCAGGAGGAGGAAGAAGAGACAAACAGCAAGAACACCGAAGAAAACGCTAACAGCAGGGAAGAAACTATCAGTTTCACAGGCCCTGCAAATATGTCTCAATGCTTGGGCAACGATATTCCACTTTCGAGAGCTGAATCGACGTGTAAGTTTAATTCTGAAAGCCCATCGATACTGCGTCTCCCATCATCGCATATGGATTCGCAGAAGACGGTGAAGCGTTATACCAGGAATGTACGTATTTTACCAAAGTTCTCTTGGCAGCAGCGAACGGAGTTACTCGACCCTTCCTCCTTATCTTTCCTGGACTTGGTGGTCACCGACCTCGATTTGGTGAAGAGGTCGTTTGTCGCACATGCACACGCCTTTAGTCGTGGGGATTTAGATGACATGTACAAACTTGCGCGCAATGTGACAAGAGGGATAAAGCACAGTGAGCGGAAGCAGCAACAGCAGCAGCTGCGCAAGCGGCATATCTCACGTCAACCGCACCGTCAAAAGTCAACGGACAGTCCGCGGAGTTCTTGGAGCAATGTAGGTGATGCAGATGCAAGTGTTTGTGCCACCAGCTTCACGTCGATTTTAGATGCTTCCATCTGCTGCACGGAGGCCACAAGTTATTTACCAGAGGCTGTCTCGCAAGGGATGCACTTATTGCATATTTGGCTCTATGATCGTCATGTGCAAGAATTCCTGAAGGAATGCCGCAGCTCAACACATGCATCAAAGAAAGGAGAGCGACTTGACATCAGTGGAATTTCTTCTCGTATGTCTCTGAGAAGAGAGACAAAGACGGAAATGATGGAAATGCGATCCCCACCAACACCACTTTTTCCGCATGAACTTGACATACATGACGAGCTCGGTGTGCTCCTTGGGGATCGAGATAAAAACTCACCGGTGTTCCTCTCGAACATCGCTGAGAAGGATCTCTCCCTACCGATGCCAGTGTTTGTGTACATATTTAGTAGGGCACTTTTTCGTCTGCATTACCTCAAAGCCTTCCCCCCAGATTTATTCACTAGGATAGGCAGTTCTTCCTCGGCCCAAAAACCGTTCTGCACTGAGGACAGATGTTTGGCGAAACAAACGACATCATCAACAAAAGGCAATATTTTCGACGCCTTTTCTTCTAGGGAAGTTAGATGTAACGAGAGCCATCTTCGGGATTCCACCTTTCTTCTTGAAGAATGCCGACGAATTGCACTTCAATTTTTTGAGAATATCGACACGACTCAGAAAGGCGTAATTACTTGGTTCTCCTTTACCGACTCTCTGATGGAGCAGGTGGGAGTGCGGTTGCGTCTTATAGGGGACAAGGATAGCTCAGAGGATGTTACGCATAATGCCGCGAGGGTGTTTGATGAATACATTTCAGGGCCGTTCCCGTCTATATTGCAGCGCCTGGGTTACGTGGGTGCAGTCGCAGAAGTGCGCCACAATGAGTCTTTTGTTATTATCGAAGGTGTACATGACTTTGCTCTCTGCGATAGCTCTCATGGCCCTCTGATTCATTCTAGGCTGCTTGTACGCACAGCTGACGTGCTGTTTTTGCATCGACAAGGGGCACAAGAAGAGTGGGATGCCGATCGATGGGAGGCTGCAACCGAGGCGGCAGCAGTTACGGAACAAGAGCAGAAGTATAACGGAAAAATACTGCGGTACGAAAACACTCGCAGCTGCGATAACAGGTACAAACTTGGAGCTCTAGATGGCTCAGAAAGGGCTGCAGGGGGTGATGCAGGTGACAAAGGTGTTAACGCGTCTCACAGGACAGGAGGCTCCCGTACAGATCTTCGACCAAAGCCGTTGATTGAGAGTGCTTTGCAAGTCCATGGATTAGGTCCGCATTTTCCTACCTCCATTGTGACTCTTCACAATGATCTCCTGATTCGCTTCTTCTCTATGGAGCAACATATTTTTGTTGTCCCCGAGAGTGTAGTAGTCAGCTCTGCGGAGACAATCACCGCGATGGACTGGTGTGACCCCGGTGCTGATGGTGATGCATCCCTCAAGTTTTTTCTTTTTATGGGTACACGAACTGGCAATGTGTACAAAGTCGATCTGCAGGCGATCTTGCAACGGATAGCATGCACGAGGAATATTTCTGGTGACCTCATCGTCACTGGCATGGCTGCTGCCGCAACTGTTCACGAGAAACTACAGACGCATATTTTGCAGCAACAGGTGGTACATAAGGATTTTGTTACATCTCTCTGCGCTACAGGTTCTGGTATGCTACTATCCTCAAGTCTGGATGGTACAGTTGTTCTAAGCCGAGCAAACAACCTCTCTTCGTTGCGCTCATTTCGTATTGATCACGATGCTGGGGTGCGCTTCGCCTGTATTACCCCACTTCGAAATACTATTGTGACACTGAGCACGAACAACTGCGTCTCACTATGGGCTAATACCCAACAAGGCACACATGTCGACCTCTATGATCCGATATCACCGCATTACTTTCCCATTGTTGCTGTCAAAGTGGATGAAAGCCTTAAGCAGCTCATTACATTGGACTCCAGTGGTCATGGAAAGGTCTGGGATATTCGAACTTCCATGCTCAAGACATCCTTTTCTGCTGTCTCTGAGGAGTGTTTCTCCACCTTCCGTCACATGTACACTGCTGATGATGCCTCGACAAATAATGGCTTTCGTCTCTTTGACATGGATGGATCTGACAAGAAAAGGCCACGTCTGTCCAATAACACGGGTAATCAGCGCGAAGACAAGGGGCTTCTTCGTACCACACTTGCGTCAATCGAGGCAGCAAATAAGGCAAGACAACTACATCCGGTGCGTTCTGTTGCCTATGATGCATATTCCAAGCGCCTGTTTGTCTCTGGTGTGCGAAACACTGTAATGTGTGCCTTTTCTGGAGGCCTAACGGCGATAAACGCCCATTCGTCTCCACTTTGTCATCTTTTAGTGTGTGAGCGCAACCATTGGCTTATTAGCACAAGTGACGCCGATTGCCGTGTATGGGACTATCCGACAGGCATATTGACACTCGGTGTCAAGGCCAATGACACGGAGTTTATTATGGCACGCATTTCCCCTGTTTTTACGTCAATGTCAACGCAATCAACAGGTTTGAAGCTTGTGGCCTCTACATGGGATACGGATCGCTACACCCTTGATGCATGTAAACAGCCAATATCGTCAATAAATGACATTATTCAGGCTGTGAAAAAACGATCGGACGCATTTCGGCGGGATGGTGCGTTTAACATGCCATCAGGTCGGGTTGCCAAAATATCCAAAACTCTCGTACCCGATAGCTTAAATTCGATGTTGACGGCGGCTTCGGGAACGGGAGGAACATCAACGGCGAAGGTGCAAACAAGGGGGGACTCTACAAATGCAATGACATCACGAGGGCTCGGTAATGAGGCATGTGTTTCGTCGTCGAACAGTAATACACGTCCTGAAAGTGACGGATTCGCCACGGATGGTGATGCGCGCGAGAGTTGGGGGGATTCCGACCGTATTCTCTGCGCCCATGTGGACCCGCAGGAGCGTTTTATCTTCTACGCTCTCAGTAATGGAGATATTCGTATGCACAACACAGATTCTGGGCGACTTTCAAAAACATTTTTGACAACACCACCTTCAACTGATCTCGTCCTAAGTGCCGTACTTCACAGCCGCCACCTCTTCACCTCCAACAGAGGGGCTACTGGACGTATGGATAGTGCTCTCAGCGATACTGCAGAGGGGGCGCCTCGGATGTTGACGTCTTCTAGGTTGCGTGTGCAGGACGTTGCCTTCGTTCTTCACTGTCTTCTGAACCAGAACCAAAAGCTTCCACTCCAAAAACGTGAGCGCCTTTCCATTCATATGGAGGCAGTTGGAATGATGACATTGCGTGCTTCACAGGAACTTGGTGTTGTGTATGCCGATGGCGTTATTCGACTTTTTCTTACTAAAGGGAATAGTGTTCACGCCCAACGTCTTATTATCTCTGAGTTCCTTGTCTCCAAAGCACTTTCATACTTGCAGCTAGACAACGCTCTGCCGCAAAGACTGTTGTCTTCACCACGGGGGCCGAGGCAGAATAAGAGGGATGGAGATGTCTCCAAAGGGAAGCCGAACTTCATGGTTGAAGCTGACGCTGTGAGTTTTATTGCCGTAAGTAAATCAATGGAGTTGATCTGTCTTGTACAGGTGAATGGGTGTGTGTCTGTGATGGATATGAACACCCCGGCTGGCTCAGTGGTGCAGATGTTCACACTGAGTGCCGAGGTTTCGGCCATCTCTTTTCTAGGCTTGTATCCGTGTCTGGTGGTGGGGGATACAAATGGTTTCATCAGCTTTTTCCTTGTGAAGGGGGCCACAATGCTCGCCCTTCTGGATGATTTCTACAAGTCCGTTTCGTTGTATCACCGGAAGTGCTCTAGACAGGGGGATACCTCGCCTTTAGAGGGCAACGACGTTGGAGCCGAAGTTCCTGCTTCTAATACCAACGGTGTGAAAAAAGGAAAATTTAGCAGATCTGCATCGCTTATCTGGTGGTTCCATACCCCTGGGCTGCCGACGGTGCTGCATTTTGATCCTGTTCTCTGCACGCTTTATGTAGGAACACAACAGGGTTGTTTCTCCTCGTACCTCCTGCGCAGCTTGGTTGCTGCTTGCGATCTTCATCCTGTCTTTGCTCCAACCTCTGTGGGAAAGCCGTTTGACTCACTTATCACCTTCATGCGGCATCAGCGCTATTGCAATGAACAGCGGGCGAACAATGTGCTACTTGTATTTTTTGGCATTACACCACAGCGGGCTATGCGATACACTGAGCTCAAACGCTATGCACGGACCACTTGTGCATCTAACATGAAGACCGGACTGGCTACAGAGGGGCCAATTCGGTGTAAGGTGCCGGAATCGTTGTCAATTGAAGCATTGCAGCGCGACGCGAGATTGTCTTTTTCTGGGCCGCCTCTCTCGGAATACACCTGTAGCATTCAGCCGTCCATAATGTGGAAGGGTTCTCTTGCATGGGCTTATGAAACATTCAGGCCTCTTTTCTACTCACGATATGAGTTCATGCAAGCAGGAGAAAATGCTGTGGTTGTGGAGCCTCTCTTTGACCTCAAAACAGCAACGCTTTCAGATCTCCTTATCGGTGTGGTACTTTTGCATCGGGCGTTACAACTACTTCTACTGAGGGACTGCAATGCAGAAGGAAAGCAAATGAGGTCTGATTGCACTGTGAATGCAAAACCATCAACTGTCGTTGTACTTACTCATGATGACTTGGTAAAGCTACGCGAATGTATAATAGAATCACTGAAGTATCAGAATGAGCTCTATCAAACGTCGAATCATCTATTTAACGATTCCTCCCATACCCTCGCAGCTACACGCGCCCCGGAGGAGGTGATCGATCTCGATGCACTTGCAGGCGGATTCTCTGCGCTGCCAAATATTATCACCGCAGACTTTGTTGAGTTTCTCTTTCGCCGTAACGTGGTGCACACCGTGAAAAACTCACCTTTGGCATTGCTATCTGGGAGCGCTATACTGGAACGTGCTCGTAGAGAGCGTCTCGAGCGAGCCAAACTCCTGCAGTTGCAGCAGGAGATACAGAGAAAAGATAGATTGGAAAGGCAAAAAAGTGGCTTATCTATTTCGCTGATAACTGAAAACTCAACAACTCAGGTTTCTGTTGATTGGGATGCGTTTATTGAGGGGGCTTTTCCAAACTTAATCGTTGAAGCTATGCGTAAACGTAGTTTCAAACTCCGAGAACAGGAATTTATTGTTGCTGAAGAGGCTGAGAGCGTACGCTGCATCACGACACAGCGTACTGGTATCGTGTTTGTCGGGTGTGCCGACGGTTCGGTGTCCGTATGGACGCAGTATGGCTGTGCCCGTCTTCACGAGTTGTGTCCTAGCATGATGCTTAAAGAAAGTCTTCTAAACCTCGGTAACTCTGTAAAGGCGAACTTTATGAAACAGGCACATTTTGTGGAGCGTCAACGGCAATGGCAGGCGTACGCAACCGGCTGCTACGACGCCAAGCTGCATGAGTCCATGATGCAAAATCTAGATGTGAAGTACAGAGTGGCGATGATGAAGGAGTCGGAACTGGTGAGCGGCGTCAGGAGTGACATGTCCGCCAGTCATAATGGCGAAAAAAAAATTTCTACGCGAGAAAGGTCCGGTGCCACATCAATCATATTACCAGATAACGGGTGTGTGAAGTCGACTCACACATTTCCAAGCCAGAGTTTTTCTTCGTCGAGGCATACGAACCTCCCGCCACTAGAGAGGCAAAAAGAATTGCTGCTGGCGGTGCTGAATATGAACTCGTCAGGTATGATGCGAAAGGGTATTTTGTTAGAGGATTTGTTCTTTCTTCCGTTACGCATGTCAGTCTTATCCGTGCTGGAGGATTTCAAGGTGGATGCGTACACATTAGCGGTGGACATTGCTGTGGCGCGGCTCATAGGGGAGACATGCGGTGCTGCTGAATATACAGACGGCACCCAGAGGATGGATAGCACACACCTTGCTTCCTTTGACGGGCGTGTGAATAGGAGTGATGTTGAACAGCGAATCTCTCCCTCCTTCTCGCAGTGCGTCAGTCATCCAAAGCTTAGTTGGGCGGGGGAATCCGATGAAGCCGTTCAGGATGATGTGTTTGCGTTTTTACTCTCTGTTCACGAAAAACACTTGGCTGATTGTTGCACCCAACTGAAGGACATATGGGGATCTATATCATCAGATCCGGATTCAAATTCACGGAATAGCGCAACAAGGCCATCAACTATCCCTAGATCTTCGACTTCAGCGAAGCGGCGCTCCTCTGTATATAATCGCACGACTGCGGAAATGGCACATTCCAACACCGTTGCGTGGATCCCAGAAAGCGCTCGGTTTCTTCCCCACTATGCAGTTCCTGGTGTAGAAACTAACTCAAACGCCATATTAGTTAGTGCATTTCCAAACACAGATGAGCAATGGAAGAAACGAATTGTTCTGGATTTGGAGCAAATATCAACGGATTCTAAATGGATTACTACAGATGAAGCTATTTCACTCATTGTGGAGAGCTCCAATGGACTTTTGAATTCAGAGTCACTCAATGGACTAATCAAATCTCTTTCCCGAACGACAAGGAGGAATACATCGGATGCCTTGCTATCGGACACGGTGTCTCCTGGTGGAATTTGGGATGCTGTAAAAGGTGGGCATGCTACGAAAGGCGCACCTATGCTGATGGAGCCCCTTCTCCTCTTAGATACTTCCATAGAGAACGTCGAGATGGATGACTTGACCCCACTCCAGCGACACATGAGGTCGACTGGGTCTTTCTTCTCGGACACCCAGACGAGTTCAGGAAGGCAAACGAGGTCTTATGCTGTGGAGAAGACTGTGAGCGATGGGAAAAACTCGGCAAAGTTCGACTCTAGTTTCTTTGTTACTGAGGCTGAAGGTTACAGGACTCAGTTTTCAGGCTCGCCATCTTCAGTAAGGAGTCTCAGGCCGTCAACACGCACCCGCAGCGAAAACCTTCCTCTCCTCATTCGTGCTGAATCAGTACGGAACGAAGATATCAATCAGAGTAGCACATATGCGGACGATGATGATCCTACGCCTCTTGGATGGGATATTGCCACCGGAGAAAAGCCGTTCCGTGCCAAGTTTTCAAGAGTTAAGGGCCCAACAGTGTTTCATTCGTGTCCGAGGCAGAGTAGACTACGCAAAGCGAAGATCAAAGAAACTGAAGCGACACCTTATGAGGAAGCATGATGTCACTTGGGATGTGTAGCGTTGATCAAGATTCAAAAAAACGAGATGCATTACCAGCCTTCCCCCCCCTTGGGAAACAGTAAATGATGAGGCATATCATCTACTTTCCCTGCATCTGGAAGGCACCGACTTCCAGAAGCGGAGGCTGCAAGGTGATGCTGACCATGCGTGCGACTCCCGACGTTGGAAAGAGTGTGGCGCCAACTGAGTGCGTATGATTTCTTTCCCCTCTCTATTCTGCAGCCGTGGCGGCAGCGATCTAATGAGGGGGAAAAAAAAACGAAATTATATATATAAACTTTTTTCTTTGAGAGAGAAAGAATGAGAGTCTGCGACAGGAATGATTTTGACCCACTTCTATCTTGGATATCCCGACAGTAAATGCTGCTTCGCTCTCTGTGAACACTCCATCTCGTGTGCAAATGCAGAGAGCGCCACAATGATTTTCTACGCCGAACACCTCCACCCGCGTCCAAAACTCTGCACGCCTCGCGTGGGAGGCGAATTGAGTCACTGCTTGCATCTCCCCCTCACATTCAGCATTAAGGCCTCAAGTAGTGTGACAGCTCAGAGTCCGCTGGGGGATTCAAGGCCTTGTTTCGGTACTGCCTTCTCTTTTAGCAATATATACGACAAACTCTGCTTTTTTCCTTTTTTTTTTTGAGGAGGAGGAGGAAATGATCTGTTTGACCGATATCTCTCTAAAGCAAAGAAAAAAGAAAGTGGGAGGGGACTGTTTTTCCTCCTTTCCGTTACGTTATCTATTTGAAACTTTCCCCTCTTTTTGTTGTTCTGCTGCTCCTTTTGACCAGCATGCGCGTGTGATGAGAGACGCTGCTGCTGGGCAGACCGGTGGAAGCAACGGAGCCCGACGGTGAGGATGGACGAGAGGTGGAAAAAAAAAACGAGGAAAAAAAAAGGAACAAATGTAAATCTGCACCTTTCTCATTCGTCTGTGTTCATTAGCCATGTTATTTTCTTTCACCCTTCGTCGCGAGGATCGAATTTTGCCCGAGGCGATGCTATTTCACGCATTCCGCGAGCACTGTTGAAAGAGAAATGTGTTCTCATTTCTTCCGCAAGGGAATGTTATGTAATGCTTCTTTTTTTTTTCTCTATTAATATATAATATATATATATATATATCTGCTGGCTTCTTTTTGTATCTTTGTATATCTTTTATTTTTCACGAGTACGTCACAGGATATCTTTCTTCACTTTCGCTCTGCTGCTTGTCTGCTCGAGACGAAATGAGCGGGTGACACAATGCGTTTCCATTTCACTTTGCTATGTACATCCTCCAGGTAATTAAACGAGAAAAAGTAAAAGGAAGGGGTTTCTCTAATACGGGTGACAGATGCTCAATGCTGTTACTACTTTTGCCTCTTTCCTTTCTTTCTTTTTTTTTTTCTTCACGTACACACACACAAAAACAAAAACAAATAATTATCATAAAAACTAAAGAAGGTTTAAGGGGGGCGGGTGTGAGGGACGAAAGAAAAAAATTTTTTTCTGTACTGACACACGCGCAGAGGCGGCAATGCACCGGCGCTGCGTTGAGGATAATGTATGTTCCACTCCATCCAGGCAGTTTGTTGCTGCACTTACGGGTTTACAGTCGCAAGAGGATTTCACGATCGACAGCGTAGAATTTTCAACTAGATCACATGTTCATTGGATCAATACGCAAGAACAACGAGAGAAAGAGAGAAAAGTGCAAGCTGCGCCGATAATGTGTTTCCGAGCTACTGACCTTCCCTTCCAGGTGTGGGGGATGGCAGCCACCCGAACTGACGGCACCACCGTCCCTTCGCGGAAGGTCGATGTGGCAACGACAAGGGCAGAAGGAGAGGGAATAGGAGAAATGAATAGCACAGCCTCATCAATCTCCTGGTCAGATGCTTTGTCCCTAACCCCACGGGGAATCGAACAGCGGCAAACAATAAAACCAAAGGAGCGAATTGAGGGATCTAAGCTTCAACTGTTTATTCGCCCACCCGATGTGCGCCCTTCGCGTCATTTGCTTGGACGAGGTTATCAAGGTGTTGTCTGGCTTAACGAAGATGCCCACTGTGCAGGTTTACACTACGCGGTGAAAACGATAGAGGTACCGGCCTCGATGCCCATGCCTGTGCATCGGCTTATAGCTGAGCTGCGCTGCCCTTCTCCCGAGAAAATTAGTGCCTCCCCGATTGCATCTCCGTGGGGTATGGCTCGGAAGGCGGCATTTGAAAGGGAGGCTTGCCTTTGGCAGCAACTCTGTTGTCACCATGGTGTCGTACAGCTGCATGGAGTCGATGCCATCGAGGACGAGAAGAGCACCATCTACCGCTTCTTTATGGAGTACATGTTGTGCGGCTCACTCTCCTCCTTTGTCTATAAATGCTACAGTGGAGGACGCCTCCGAGAAGAGTCGTTACGCTGGTTTTTGAAGCCGATTCTCGAGTGCGTGAGCTATATGCATGAACGTCATATTGTTCACCTGGACATCAAAGCAGAAAACCTTTTTGTTACATGGGATAAGGAACATGCTCACTCTGAGGCGTACCCTGGCACCTTGCATACTCCCCCGGTGACAAAGTTGGGGGATTTTGGTTGCGCTCAGGACTTGCACGCCGCCGTTTTCCGTGGTGGTGAAGGAGGAAAAGGGCACAAAAGAGGGAGCAGCCGAGGAGGTGTATCGAAACGACAAGAGGGTGGTGTGCCATATGGAACTCCTGGTTTTATTGCACCTGAAGTTATCCGATACTTTCACGATGCTGGTGATACCTACGGCACACCTGCTGATGTGTGGTCATTCGGATGCACCATACTACAACTCCTGCGGGGTTCTCCGCCCGTGTCTCCTGGCGCGAGCGTCGCCTCCATTCTCTTTGAAACGGCCCTTCATCCAGAACGGATTCAGCGGTTTGTACCTCCCACAGTGCGACAATCGAATGCATGTGACGTGAGAAAAGCGACCTCAAATAACGTCTCTATCGGTGAAGTGGAGGAAATTACCATCTCTGCCTCACTACGGGACCTGCTGATGCAATGTCTGCAAGCAGACCCCCGTGAACGACCCACCGCAGCACACCTTCTTCAGCACCCGTTCTTCCAGCAGGAGTGTTGCCCTGACGACGCTGCAGTAGGGTCTATAGACTCCCGTGCTATTTTCCGCAGTGGAGTTGTGGGCACTGACGTAAAGAACACGAGTTTCGCTGCTACCCTACTCGGAAGCACGGTCAGCACGCTCTTGGATGGTATTTCAAGCAGCGAGGAAGACGATAGCGGGTATGATGCGTTTCTCCCGGTGGTTTATTGACAGAACCCCCCTCCCCCCTGTCCGCTATTCCCTTCTATACCGTCTCACATTTTCTTATATACATATATACACATATATAAACATATATATATATATATATATATATATGCTCTTGCCGTGGTTTGGGTTTTCATTCTCCTGTCGTTTTTGGGTAGCAGAGAGTATGACATGGTATCATTTCAAAGCACCGTTTTTTTCCCCCGAAGAGGCTGCGAGGCGTCTTACTTTCTCTTTCCACTCAGTTCAACTTTATTCGTTGGCCCTTTTCGACCAGAAGAGGCGATGCGGCGACTTAGAGAGGCGAATAAAACGTGCGGGAGAAGACTCTCAAGAAATAAAGACACGTCAAGACGTTTATTATTATTATTATCGTGGAACTACCCGAAGGGAAGAAAAGGAGGAGAAAAAAAAAAACGAGTAGTAATGTAGTTGTCATGAGGGGGACGCACATAACTAAAATTGTTTTCTCCCCACTGCTGCCTTTTTTTTTTTTGTTTTGTTGTTGTTGTTGTTGTTGTTGCATATCTCTTCACCTTCCTTCCCCCTTCCGTTTTGTTTATCCTTCACTTTACATTTATTTCCCACCCCCTCTCTCTCTCCTCACACAGTCCCTCCCTCCCCTCTTCCTGTATGTATACATGTTGGCGCAGGTGTGTGCGTGTGTGTTTGCATTGTTTTTGTTTTGTTTTTCATGATGAGGTATAAAACGGGGTTGGGTGAAAGAGCAAGAAACAATCAAATGGGCGTTTGTTACAATTAAGCTCTTTCTTCCCACTTAGCGTGCTTCTACTACTACTATGCATGTAAACATATATTTATATTTATATACGTTGCTGCTAAGAAAATTTTTTCCCTCCAAGATAGCTCTATACAATAGGGGTTAAATCAAGACATTTTGACACACTGCGGCGCACCGCACACAAGACGTTCTTGCATGTATATCCGTATAATTGGTACGTACTTTCGTGTAATGACAAAAAAAAAGTAGCGTGCTGGATTCACTTTTAGGTGGTTATGATGCCTTATTCGCGCCATGTCATCTATCCATGTGTATGCATACATACATACACATGGATAGATGACATATATATATATATATATATATATATATATATATATATATAAGCGCTACACATACGAGTTTTTTTTTTTTTTTGTGAGGGGGCGTGTGTCTTTTGATGGGGTTGTACGCTTTGTTTTGAGTTTTTTTCGCTTTCTTTGTTTTTTTTTTCTCGAGCTTGTGGTGTGGTGCCCCGAAAAAAAAAAGAAAAAGTACATCTCTCTCGGATTTGCGTGTTTGTTTTGCCGCCTTGTGGCACTTGAGATGTGTTTGGTGGACCACTTCCCCTCCTCGCCCCCATACTTTTTTCTTTTCTTTTGGCGTGTCTCCGGGTGCTCCTCCTCTTCACCACCCCCAAATCACTTCGCTTCGTTTTGTTTCCACCATCGTCCCTGAACACCACCACTGGGTTTTTCTTTTATGTTTATTTCCGGACGCGAGAGTGTGCAGGGTATTTATATATATATATATATATTTATTTATTTATAAATGTACATTTCCTCAAAACGTACTTCACGTGCGCTGCGACTGCTGTGCATTGTTTGCATATCACCACGATCAAAAGGAAACGATAAAACAACAAAAAACAACAACAACAACAACAAAAAAATAATATGGACAAAGACGCTCTCAGGGGAAATGAACGCGGCATCTCCGGCGTCCGTTTCTGCCTGTTCCGTTCTTCTTTTTCTCCACCAGAGGAGGATCACCTCATCTGCATCTATGCTCTGCCGCTTTGGGTAGAGATATGAATGGCTCGGCCTTCTTGGAGGTTCCCCTCCTTTTCCTTTTTTCATGCACCCCCCTCATTCTGTTGTATGTTTTTTTTTTTTTGCGCTGTAGCATGCATTTGTTGCTTCGCCCGTGGCTTTAAAGAAGAAAGTTTTTTTTTTTCTTCATTCTGTGCGGTACCGCCAGCGTTGGTGCGCGGGGGGAGGTACATTCACGCACTTTGTGGAAGTGCGGCACGTATATACAGAGGAATAGATAAAATATATACATCCACACACACACACACGCATATTGACTGTATTATCATATATACATATATATTGGATACATATACATGTTTCTGGTGCGTTTTATGCGCAGGTATCATGTGTGGCGCGTCGTGCGTTTTTCGTGTTGTTGACCGTCTGCTCTACAAACACACACGCACGTGTGTGCAGGGGCATGGGGCTGGTGGTTAGAAGGTAATCAAACGAATAAAAAACGGGAAACGAATTTATATACACATTTTTACACACTTATATGTATATATGTAAATGTATATACGTATGTATGCATGTATGCAATTATGTTATATATTTATTTATTTATACACACTTATATATATATATATTTATTTATACCTCTTTTTTTTGTTGTTTCTTACGGGTGTTTTACATTTGTTGTGTACATGCTGGCACACACGCAAATTTTTGCCCTTCCTTTCCTCCTGCTCATCGTATTTTTCCTTTTTTTTTTTCTTTCTTTCTTTCTTTCTCCCCCGCTTTCGTGTTATTATTATTATTATTATTATTATTTTTTTAATTTGGCGTTGGCAGCGAGGTTTTTTTTGCATCCGAATTTTTACGTGCGTATTTTTATTTTTATTTATTTTTTTTTTCTGTATATAAATATATATATAAATATATATATATATGTATATATGTATATATTTAGACAAAGAAAACTAAATGTTAACCCTGCGTGACTTTTCCGGTGTTATAATTCCTCTCGAATTCCTCCCTCAAGCGCAAACCCTCTTTTTTTTTTTCTTTTTTGTTTTCCGTTTGCCCGTCGTTTCTTCACGCCTTTTCTTCGTTCCTTCTCCTTTTTTTTTCAGAGGGGGGGGGGAAAAGATGCTCGTTTTCGGCCTGTTCTGCAGACCCACTTGCGTTTGTGTTTGGTTCACCGCCAGCAGATTTTTTTTTTTTCGTTTATTTGGACGTGAGAAATCAAACAAAGATGAGGAACTCTGCATGTGCGTACGTGTGTGTTACTCACTCTCTTTCTCTCTCAGAACAGTTTTGGGGTATTTTACGTGGAACACAAGGCAGGATATCCATATCTATACATTTTTTTTTTCCCCTTTGTATCTCACTGTCGTCACTTCTTGTGTTGTGTTTCGAAACCTCTGCTGCCCCACGGGCATGTGTTTTACTGCTGCTGCTGGCGTATCTTCCTTTTCGTGTTCCTACACGCATTTTGGTGCAAAATAGAATGGACGTGATTCCAACAGCGAGTCGAGTGTTCAATAGTACTCGGTAACAACAAAGGCGGCAGCTACAACTGTGGGGTACAAAAGGAGAAGAAGAAATAAAAAAAAAAAAGGAGTCTTGTCGTTGCGGAACAAAGGAAGGTGTAAAGTAGTGAGGAAAGAGGGGATTGAGGAAATCCAAAAGAATTAAAGAAAAAAGTGAGGGTACGTAAGGAAGCATACATATATACATATATACATATATTACGTGTGTGTGTGCTTTGAATAGTATTGAACACCGTGACGAAAAATGTCATCTTCGGGAAGGGTAAATGAGCGGTTCCTAGTCGCTAGTGAGCAGACCCAAGAGGTGTTGGTGCCGCGCAGGGAGGTTACTCTTTACTTGCAGCAGTTTCCATCACAGCAGCGGGAGCAGAATCAGCGCCATGTTTCGTGGGACTCAAGTGTGCGTGAGCATCCCAACCAGCACGTCAGCAAGAGTTGTTGTGTGTTTCACAAGAAAAAAATATTCGGTGAAAGTAGCAGCGAGGATAGCAGCAGCACTGATGGATCTGACGCTGGTGATGATGAGGCTGGTGACACCGGGAAAAATTGCTGCCACGACGATTGTACTTTGAATCATAACGCTCAAGAGCACCAGGGACATCGACACAAGAGACGCCCACGCTGTACGAAGGAGCATTGCTACTGTGGAACGCGTTTTCATTGACGGAACAACGACGACAACAGCAACAAAGACAGTGGTAGAGTTGGTGAAAGTGACAATTGTGGTCAGAGACTCATTATCTGGAAGAACGCGTTCAGATGCATAATATGTATATATATATATATATATATATATATATATATATATATATATATATATATATACTTATATATACTGTTTAAGTAAGCGGTGAAGATAACGTCGGATGATTTAGCTTAAACAACCATAGTCTGAGTTCCCCTCTCCACTGGTGTTTACATCCGTCGCCAGCCCACATTTCGTGTGTTCAGACTGAATGTTATCATGGTTTCTTATCCCTCTAATGGGCTGCTGGAAAATCATACGTCTGCTTTGCTTCCAGAGAGAGAGAGCGGGTGCGTGTCTTCTGTGTTTCGCCTCCCACAGATAACTGATGTATGTGCATGTATCTGCGAAAGAAAAAAACTTTCTGGGCTTTGAACGCTTGTAGTGCCTTGTGCTCCCTCATTTTCTCGGCAAGGTGTGTGCGTGTGTCTCTTGAGTAGAAGGGTGACGAATAGTTTACGAGGCGAAAATGGACACTGGCAGCGAGCAATGCACCACACTGAGCGCACCGCCTCCTCCACCGTTTCGACCATTTTCGCCACCGTCGTCCATGCATCTACTGCGAGACCTGCAGCCGCTGGTGAACGAAATGGGTGCCATGGAGGCTCTTCATCCAAGCGTCGCCGCTTTCATGAGGAACCCAATAATGGCTGTTGAAACTATAGCAGGTGGCCGAGCCGCTGCCGCATTTCAGGAGCCGCCGGCAGATGAGATAAATCTGGAAAAGGATATGGGGGACTTGCGTCATCTTATTGCCACAATGGAGGAAGAAACTCGTGCGCTTCACCGGGCGATTCTGGAATTGGAGGAACAGACACAAAAGCAAGCAAGAGACTTTTTAACACAGCTCTATGATGACTTATCGATTTTCCCACCAGATGGAGCACTCATGGCAAACAACACCGACTTGGAATTGGAGATAAAACTTTCGTCATTGGCTGACCGGCTTCTTCAAAATGTGCGGGAGTTGGAGGAAAAATCAGCCTTGTGCCGACTGGACAACAAAGCCATGGAGGAGGCCTTGCACTCACTCTACGTTGGTATCTCTATGGAGGAGGAGCGACAAAAGGAGTGGAAACGAGATCTTGAGGTGGATGAGGTGGTCTGCAACACTCTTCGGCTAAAACTTCAGGAGGCACATCGACGTGTTTTCGATTATCGACAACGTGAAACATTCGTTTGCGCTGCAGAGGCAAAGTACTTGGAGCAAATGGAGATCATACAGAGGCTTCGGGGAGAATTGCAGGCGTGTGGACTACGTCTCCCTGTTCTCGAAGCTGGAAATACAAAGGAAAGCATCATTACAACATGTAATCGTTTTCGTTGGGAACGTCGCTGCGCTCAGCGAGCAAAGGCAGTTTCAATACCACTACCTCCAGGAGGGGTGACGATGGCTTCTAGCTGTGCCGCGGGGAAGAAAGAGACGAACTTAAAGAGCAATAACGACTGCGACGAAACTACCGCAGTTGTGTCCCGCGTTTTAGCGCTTCCACCGGGAGTGTTGCGCTCTTTGCACAACGTTACGCTTGGCGATGCGGGGGGGAGGCGAAGTGAAGTGGGGACCGGCGGTTCAAGTGGCTTGCGCTGTCGTGCACAGCAACTCGGTCTGGTTCTTCAGTACCAGCAGCACATAGAGGCAAGTCCATTGCTACGCCGGTCAACTACACCGTCTGAAGGGGAACCGGAAGTACCAGAAAGAGGTGGGAAAGGGGGAGGGAAAGCGACTTTTGGCAGTGTAATGCTGCTGATTCGTGGGCAACGTCAGTTGGTTGATCAGTTCCAGCTCGAAGTCGAGGCTGCAGTGGCTGCATTGCAGTTGCCGAATGGTGTTGAAGTTCCTTTCTGCGATATTTCACCGCTGGATGGGGAGGTGGTCGATATTTCTGGCCCTCGGATACGTGATGACTGTAAGTTATCAAGTGCGCAGTACCAACTTTACCTTTCGCCGCGGAGCGAAGCAATGGGGACGGTAGGAGCCGACTCATTCTTCTCTTCACCGCCTCCGCTCTCATTCTTGAAGAAAAATAGCAGTGGATTGCATCCCACAGTTTCTTTCCCAGCATCACTTCAACGGGCGCCATCCTCTAGCGTGTGGGGGGAGTCGTTTCTGCAGCACTTAAGCAGCATGATTCCCAGAACTTCCGCTGGCATAACTTCAGCTGAAATAATGGCACCAGCATCAGGTGCAGAGAAATCTGATACCAATGAGGAATAGCTGACGCCGGAAGAAATACGTGCAGACCTTCGCATGAGTATTGCGCTTTGATCTGTCATGATAGCGCTGCAACACGTTGCAGTGTGTATACATACACCAATAAATATATAATGCTCCCTCTCTACATTGTCTTTACTTTTTTCTGTTTCCTTTTCACTCTCTTGCTTTTTTCTCTTTTTTTTCTTCTTTACTATATATATTCTTTGCTTCATCTTTCGCTCCAGGAAGGATTGCCCATAGACGGGAACAGTGGCGGTGGCGGTGGTGACGGTGAGGGCGAGGGGGTGCGTGAGGTCGACGCTCGATTACACAAGTGAAGAGCTTATCGGCTAATAGAGGCGCAAGGGTCACCCCTCAAACCCTTAATTTTATTATTATTATTATTTATTTATTTATTTATTTATTTTCGGTTTGGCGTTTCTGAATTTTGTGACACAATATTTTAGTTTACGCATTTACACATATTTCACACAGGCGTGTGTATTTAGCGAGTGAATAACTCATATATATATATATATATATATATATATATAGAGAGAGAGAGAGAGAGAGAGAGATAGAAAGAGAGAGTGAGAGTGAGAGTGGAGGAGGGAAGAGTGTGTGTGTGTTCCAGGTGAGTATACGCCCGACATGCCAAAGGTGGGGAGCTATCGCCTCACGGACAAGCTGAATAGCACGCCCTCCTGCAGTGTGTACCTCGGGAGACATGCGGAAACGGGTGTGCGTTACGCCGTGAAGACGTTTGAGAAGAAACAAATAGAGGATAACCCGATACTACGCGAACGAGTGCGTAGAGAGATTTACGTGATGAAGCGCATATCTGCCGACATGTCCAGTGGCGAAGAGACATGCGATTTTTCCCCACAAAGTAGCAGTAGTGGTGCCGATGTTGCTGCAGTTGTTTACGGCAATATCAGTGCCGGTGCTGCTGCTGTCGTTGGCGGTGATGGGCGGCATGTGCTTGGTGCTGCCTTACCTCTAGACAGGTGTTATGTGGTGACACTGAGGGAGGTGTTGCAAACTCCCCGGGCGGTGTACTTAGTGATGGATCTCGCCGGTGGCGGGTCTCTGGCCGATTTAGTGAAGAAGGACGGCTCTCTGCAGGAGCGTATGGTGATGGGTTATTTCTATCAGATGATGCGAGGAGTTTCGTTTCTGCACAACAGCCACGTTGTACATCGCGATATCAAGGCGGAGAACATATTTCTCTCTTCTGATGGTGCCTATCTAAAGATTGGTGATTTTGGTCTCTCCGTCCTCGTTGATGACGCGGATTTCAGAAATGCGCCCCCGCCGGGTGTGTGTGGTCGTTGCCGCCACTGTGGGCAACCTGTCAATATCTCTCCTAGCCCGTCACCCTCTATTCTTGTGCAGGGCCAGACGGGAAATCAGGGCGGCGTCGGTGGTGGTGGAAGCAGTAGCAACAACAACAATTCCAGGAGTGTGTGGTCTCCATCGACGGAGGAGAGCCTGATGATGGATTCTGCCGACACTGCCACTCGGGTCCTCCACCATGTGATGACATGTCCGTACTGTGGTGTGCCACAACGCTGTCAAGCACTCATTGAGTCAGTCTCTGGAACGCCAGGGTATATCGCTCCAGAAGTGCTTCGGCCAGATCCTAAAATGTGTGGCGCACTGCCTCGTGAGAATAGTGCGGGGGTCAACACTTCTGGGTACGATGGATACCCTGCTGATATATGGAGTTGCGGTGTTGTGCTGTACTTTATGCTCACTGCAAAACTTCCTTTTGACCCAACGGTGACGATGACCAGGAACAGCAACAACAACGCTAGCAGTGGGAGTCTTGAAGGGGATAGTGGTGGTAGTCCGTCACTGCTTTCTGTCGAGGGGTTACATGAGATGTACCGTCGTATTGTGAGCGGAGAATACACCATTCCGCCATACGTCTCCGCTGGGGCACGCGCCTTGCTGCAGCGGCTGCTGTGCATTGATCCCGCCGCACGGCCGAGCGCGGAGGAGGTGCTGCACGACCCATGGCTGGTGAAGGGGAATCACGTGTAGAGATGCAATGGGGAAAATGACAGGTGTGTGAGTGTGGGGGGGGGGAACACGAAGAGCAAACAAGTGATACGAACGAATAAAGTCGTAAAGAATGTGGTGTGTTCTGTGGTGTGGAGTGAAGCCAGGCAGTGTGGAGGGTGTGAAGGGTGGTGGCTGACATGAAGAAATGGAGGGGACGCCACCGTTCGCTTTTCTTTCCTCCTAAACAAACAACAGACATACACACACACACACATACATACACGAGAGGGGGAGGTGGGTGCCGTGAATAATAATAATAAAGGAACAAAACCAAGAGTGACAGAAACAAGAGGAAAAAGGAAATAAATGGGAAGGTCAATGCGTACATGTACATTATATATATATATATATATATATATATATATATATACCTTCATACTTGCCTGCTTACTCGCTCAAAGCGCGAAAAAAAAAGAGGGGACGACACGGGACCCTGCAGCGTCATATTTCCGTGACTTCGTCTCTACCGAATAGGGAGGCAAAGAAGCAATAAAAATGTACGTCTTTCCCTCTCTGTGACGCCTAATGCTTTCTGCAGGTAAATGTGTTAGGATGCTAGCGGCGATTGTGTCTGCTTCTGCTGGAGTCTTCTTATTCCCCTCCTCCCCCATTTTTTTTTTGTTTGATCTTAATATTTGTTGTATTGTTTTTCTGCAAGGAACGCGGATGCACGCTTGTGGATCTGGTGAGGGCAGAGAAGAAAAGAAAAGAAAAAAAAAAGAGCGTGGCTCGACGATATGGGGGAAATGCATATAGATTTGTACAGGTGTTGGTGTATGTGTGTGTGTGTGTGCGGGACTGCGTGCCAGTGTACGCGTGCATGCTCATTCGAACAGGGGAAAAAAGAATAGAAGTCCATCATAACATATATACACATGTATACATATATACATATATACATATATATATATATATATATATATGTTCCTCCACGATGGAGGCGTGGGAAGTGTCTAGTGTCTGGGCCCCCTCTTTTCTTTTTCAATCAACTTGGGCTCTTCATGTTTCTGCCTGCTTTGCCCGGTATTTCTTTCGCTTTCCCCCCTCGTATGTATTTATTTATTTATTTATTGTCATCATTCTTTCGTTTTGGGGCGTATTATTGTTATTATATATTTCACTTGTTGTTGTTTAGTTTTTTCCCTCTTCCGCCCGCTTGGTCGTTCCATCAATTACTTATGCATTCATTTAAAGGATCATACTACCCCCGCCTGTCGCCCTTTTTTTTTTTTTTCTTCTTCTTCTTCTTGGTTCTCCATCATCGTCATCGTCATTACTACTACTACTACTACTACTGTTGTTGTTGATGGTGATGGTGATCTTGTGGCTGTTCTCGTATTATTATTATTATTATTATTATTTATTGTTCTTCCGTTTCTTCTTCACCGCCGTCACTATCATCATCATCATCGGTTTCTGTTTTTCTGCTCACTTTTTTTTTTCTTTTTTTCTGAGGAGGGGGTGGTGGTGGGGAATTCTCTTTATTTTTATTCTTCACTCATCTGCCGTAGTTTGGGGTCGCCTGCGGGTGCCCTTCTCGTTTTTTGTTTTGTTTTTATGGTTTCCTCGTTGACTGCGTCCTCCTCCTTCTCTTCCTCGTTGTTGTTGTTGTCTTCCGCTCTTCTTCTTCTTCATTCGTCACTCGCTCTTCCTTCCCATCATGAGCAACCGGCCACTGGCACTCCCCTCTTCGCGCGCCTTCACAGTGCAGCCGCACAAAACACATCATCACGCGAAACATAGGCACGCGAGTGCAAAACACACATGCACACAACCCGATTTTCTTGCATGTGTCTTCGGCTGTGTGCCACCTTCAGCATTAGCATTTTTATTATTTATTTATTTATGATTACCAGTTACATTTTTTAAAAATATTTTTAAATATTTTTTTACCATCATTCTTTTTCCCATCTCTGTTTTTTTTTTTTTTTCCTTCTTCACACACCAACGAAACTTACTTGTGAGTCTGTGCTGGACCATTTCTCTGTCAGCTTCTGTTTTTCTTTTTTTTTTTTTCCCGAGAGCCTACGATGGGGGTGGTTCAGTCTTGCTCTTCCTCTCATATCGAGGGACTGGCGGAATATAAAATACCTTTACTCTTTCCAACAGTCGGTTTGTCGCAAAGCGTAAGTTCTGAAAACCCCCACCCGCCCTTCTCGCATGGGAGGCGGGATGATGGCGCTTTTGGCACCTCCCTTTTCGTGAGTACAAAATTTTTATAGAAAACGAGAGTCTGAACAGACTTTCGTGGTTTTTTTTTTTTTCTGATCTCATTTGACATTATAAAGTTAACACGCGGTTTTCCCCTCTTCTTCTTCTTAACGGGAGGAAAGTGCAAGCCGTAGTTTATTCGTCATTATTCTTATTTTGTTTTGTTTCTGTTTTTGGTCGCTTCTGGTGTTTTTATTATTATTATTTTGGTGGTAGGTGTTTAATTGTTTTGTTTCATTTATATGGTAGGGGAGGGCCAGTGACTTTTGTGTTTGTTGTTTCTCATGTTCGGCGGGATCGCCTTTCACCCTCCTCCTTCTGTTGTTTTCCTTCTCCTCTTCTTTTTTTTTTTTTCGTGTCTTTTTATTGTCGTTCTTTTTCGTTTCGTGTTCTCCTTTCGGTTTTACTTCCCCCACTCCCCCTTTTCCCCCAGTGAAGTTCCCCCTCCCCTCCTCCTCTGCGTTCGTATCGGTTGCGCCATTGCGGGTGTGATGACTTTTTTTTTTCTTCTTCCTATTCTCTGCTTCGTTTCCGTCCGTGTTGTGTTGTGTTTTCTTTGCACTTCTCTTCTCATTCTTGTGAGGACATGTTCTCGATTCTCCACACGCACACCAGAGGCAGCAGTGGCATACTAAAACAACAACAACTGAAAACAAGTCGTATCTTTCTCGGCGTGTCTCTCAATTCCGGCTTCCACGGGTTCAGCGCTGCTTGCACAGCGGGTGTAAAGTTTGGTACTGAATGTTAGTGCGCCAGGAACCACTTATGTCGTATCACCTCCTCGCAGCGTCGCTGTTGATGGGCGGTGCTCTGAGTGCTGCATGGATATGTATCCCTTCTTGCTGTACACGGCGCACGGCGGAAAGAGTGCACGGGGAGGTGCAGGTCCTCTGAATTGCCCTCCCGGTCAACGGCAATCGACCCGGGTCTGAAAGTTCCAAACACGTTGCTACTTTCTGTGAAGAACGGGGCTCGCAGAGTGCCATCAGTGCAGAAGGGACGTCATCGAAAGAGTGCTGAATCTATGCGATTGCTTCTGTAATCGTGTATGGACGTTGCAGAGGATAATGAGTCAGCTCTCGATGAACAATGTGGCATAGTAGAGACTAAGAATAACGTCTCTCAGGTGGATGCAGGGATTGCCGATTGCAACGGTCAGAATTGTGACACACAGGCTCCAGGAGAGGTGGCAGAAAGCAGGGATATTTCTGGCGTATGGATGTTAAATGATCTCTTCTCTTCCCCTGAAACCCTATTGTCGCTGGACGACGACGACGACGGGGCTTCAGAACGGCAACCTGGGGGCTCGCATGCGATGGTGCAACAAAACAACGGAAGAAGAAAAGAAAGAGGAAGTGCAGCTGAGGCACTACAGCTGGGGATCACCGGGGGGGCATCGTGTCTCTCTACCGTGGCCACACGGATTTGAGAATTCTTCTGTCGACCACGCGTTTCATCTTGACGCCGAGAACACGGCACAGAACCCGGAATCACGGGGTTTCCCACATTTTCGAAGCGGTAGTTTTGCTACACCTTGTGAGGTGCAATTATTTCCAAAATATCGTTGCAGTCGTCAATTCGGCGTCTGTCAGTAAAGCGCCTTCTGCGCACTCCACGCCAATTCATCTTACAAGAGACTGACGCGCAGTGCGCGGATGGGCGTACAGGAGTGAAAGACATTCCGATTTAATAGGAGGCTTTCCAGATAATTGCATTTATCGCATCGTCATCACCGGTTGACCATGCAGTGGAAAAATAACATCCTTCTCATACCTTCTGCGGGAATTGGAAAAGCTTGGAATTAGGGTGTTCTGTGTACCGGAGGTTGCATGACGGTGGCGTGAAACTGATAGTCGACACCCAGGAACAACGTATCACTCAACAGTGTGTTATTCTGCAAATGATGATGATGATGATGGAAGATGCCTTCTACGAATTGGAATCAATGTGTGGTCAGTCATTTCTAATTCTTTACGACCGCTGTACATTGAACGGGATTGCGTATCGCTTCCACGATAAATGGAACGCCATACTCTAGATGACAGGATACAGCAACGAGGAGTTTAATGATGCACAATATGATGCGGTGGTGCACATCAAAGGCGTAAGCTTTAAGGACAAATTGCGCCGCATGGCACGGTTCATTGGTGGCGTCATTGGTATCTTTGCTGCAGATGTTCCTGTCGATCATTACACGCCGCCTTCATCTTCGATGATGGCATTCTCTGGGTGTACCGTTCCACAGGAGTGAGGCGAGGGAAAACCGTTGGGGTTTAACCTCTTTTCGGCTTCTCCCTTTTTCGTCCGCTCTCTCTCACCTCCCCTGCAACGACGTGCATCAGGGCAGGATCAAATGCCTTTGTGTCCAGTGCGTCTATATTGCCAACATTGAAGAAGAACACTCAATTGCCCTCAGACGGGAGAATGGGCGAGAACACCTGCAGGTTGTCGGACGCTGTACTTTCAGCTCATGAGTTCCCGTGCGGCCTGCTTTCGTCTCACGTGCAGCCCAATTCCACTGTTTTCGACACACGTGAACATCTGCAGCGCCAATTCTTTGTAAAGCGCGTAGACTTATCCTGTTTTCTACCAGATGCAGTCGTTGCAAATGTCGTGATGATAACGCTGCGTCCAACGCGGGCGGAGTACTATATGGAGATTATTTTCCGACGCACCAGCGCACACAATGTCCAGCCTAAGTATTTCCGTGGGGTTATATATCATGATTCCATGAAGGCGCCATTGACACAAGTAGAGGATGAGGCAAGTACGTTGAACATCCGCATCGTGGCACGTCGTAGGGCATATGTGCAAATAACAAAGAAGGCCTTCTTAAGGCTTGCGGAGTCTCGCGACCCATCGCAGCCGGCAATTCAGAAGACTACCTTGCGCTTCTTCCTCAGCATGCGGTACCTCACCCTTGTGAGGTTTGAGCGGCTGAAGGAGATGAAGGGTATCTGCCGTCTCGTGGCGTCTGTCGATACGACGGAGAACAACCTTGGCAACTGGGTGGAAGTGGAGCTCTATTCCCTCCTCACGAGGGGTGTAATGATGTAGCTTGTTTTGCAATTTCATGCAGCAGCGAAAAAAAAAAATAAATCAAGAAAAAAAGGCGAAAGCGGTTTGTGTAGAAAGAATAGGCTGAAGGGTCTCTTCTCCAAACCACTCGAAGGGTAACAAATGAAGGCGGTGAATCGATGGCACTTCAGATATATATCCAGGATTCACTGGAGTGGGAGGAGTCTACCACTTTCCACTCTCCTCAATGAGCAAAACCAACGGAGGGTGGGAGAGGAATGATTTTTTATGCGTTTGATTTTTATTTTTGTTGTTGTTGTTGATTTTAAATATTCCAAGTGAAGTACAGTTGTTCTTTTGATGGGAGTGGTTTTCTTTGTTTTTTTTTTTCGTCTTTTTGTGGCATTGAACATATGTGTTGCTTTTCATGTATACATTCGCACGTATATTTATATATAAAGCTCTCTCTATCCTCTGCATCTATCATTGATATACGTATACATATATATATATATATATGTGTATGCGTGTGTGTGGTGCCTCTGTTCCTTGTTTTGGCCCTAACACCACCTTGTAGTGTGGTTTAATGGATCATGTGTGTTGTGTGCGCGCAGCACGTGATGTATCTGCGGACGTACAGAATGTATTTCCGTATGATTTTGCATCGTTGACGCAGGTCCATACATGGTCCTAACAAAAAAGAAAATAACAAAAATTAATTGGTGGTGGTCGTGATGAGATGTTCCCTTTGACGTTGAGTGAGCCTGCAGTATATCACCTCTTTTTTCCCCCTTTACGTCCTTTTTTTTTTACTTTTTCTCTTAGCCCTTCCCCCTTTTTGCCACTTCGTTGGTTTCTGTAGACGTATTTCGTTTTTCTCATCGTCATAGTCACATATTCTTTTTTTTTGGGGGGGGGGGGGCTGTGTAAGGAGGGATACATGACTGCGGCATGCTGCGGCTCATTGTGGATACGCGGCCCTTTCATGTGTTGCGGCACGAGTAGCGGTTTTTTCCGATCCACCGCAGTTCATCGGGTTACGCGGGTCCTCATGAGGTCTGAAAAGATAACCCTGTTGTGTGGCGTGCGGCGGATGTCTTCTTCTACAGACAATATTTCTGGGAAGGAACTCCGCGCCGCGTTGTGTGTTTTGTCGCTCTCTGATGATGCCACGGATAACGACATTAAGGGACGTTTCCACGAGATTGCTAAGAGCAGCCACCCGGATGTGCTCCGTGGCAACGACACGTGTGATAGCGACAAAGATGTATCACTGAGTGCTTCGACAACTGGGGAAAAGATGCGGCGGGGAGTGGAGGCGTATAAGTTGCTTAGGCGTTACAGCATGGCAGAGAGGCAAATGATTCTCAACTCATCGTGGGATAGCGAGGATGCAATAAAGCGGGCACAGCGCGCATATCAGGGGCGTTCGCGTTCTGGGGCCCCGCCCAGCAGCAGCCGGCGTCGTACGGCGGAGTTAAACAGATTTCACACGCATATGGAGAAGATGAGTGAGGGCGCACCTCCCTGGCGTGTGACTGACGTGCATATGGCGCCTCGCTCTTTGCAATCTCTCTTCTCTGTGGCTGATTTAAGTGGTAGCGCATCCCAAGCGGCGTTGAATCGCATGCTTGGCGAACGGCGGTGTTACGACAGAGTTAACGTTTCTTCTAGGAGCCTGAATTCTTCACGTGCTGCTTTCCAGATGTTTCCTTCAAAAATTTCTGCAACGTGTTGCTGCTACCCTACCAGCATTTCGGCTGTGTTTATCTTCCTCGTCTTCTTTGCTATGATATACACAACTGTGTTGCCAGAACAAACTTCGAAGAGTGATATTGCAGACCATGTGGTGGGAAAAGAGGTCTTGATGTAGGAACAGCAGTGATTCCAAACAAAGGGACAAATGACAATCTGCAGGGAATGAACAAAAGTGATGTCATCACCAGGATGATGGAAGATGGAAAATAAAAGACTGGTGTAGGGATGTGCCTATCTCTGATAACGATGAAAGTGCATAAATGCGAATGGTCGACTATGTGATGGCTTCTTTTTCTTCCGTGGTGCAGCACAATTTCCAATACTTTTTCTTTCCTTTTCTTCTTGCATTCTTGTTACTACCGTTCTTGTTTGGCTGGCACAGTCTCTTGTGTGTGCATGCGCCTTCAAATATGGCCCTTCTCCGCCTTTCTTTCTCTCTCTCTCTCTCTCGGCGTGTGTGTGTGTGTGTGCTCCTATTTTTGTTCCTTCCTTTATTCTTCTGCGTAGCGATTGCGTTCCCTCTCCTCCTCCCCCCCCCATTTAGTGTGGGAGGCGTCGCGTTTGAGTCGTTGGCGGATTGCAAGTGAGAGAAGTGTGTGTAAGAGTAGTGGATTCAATGCGAACGGTAAATCCTGCCTCTATTGTTACTGCAGTGTCGTGTGTTGAGGGCGTGGAGCAACACATGACAGAGTCCACCTCTGCTACGCCCTTTATATCAGCATGTGCGACAATGATATCAACAACAACAATGGAAACAGAGAGAGTGCAAGGAGTTAAAAATGAAATCGCCGCAGTTTGCGAGAGTCGTGTTGATGATGATGATCTTCATGCGTCGCGTCTCCGGAGTCTTCTTGGCGGTTCGTGTCGCTCTTTCTGCGAGTGGAATTGGTCTGAGGCCGTGAACTTCAAGAGGACACAAGAACGCCCAGAGGTGGAGCTCTCCGCGTTTAAAACATCCGATAAAGCATCGGGGAACGGCTCCTCCTCTTCTCCTCATTCCACTGCCGCCACTGCATCGATAGCCCCTTCTTTGGAAACTCGTGGGGACTCAGCGATTTCCCCTCCCGCACCGATGTGTGGGTGCACCCTGAATGAATCCTCTTGTGAGGTGCCACGCTCGATCGGGAATGTTTGCCCGAGCGAGGCGGATACTAGCGCAGGTAAGGATCCGTTGGTGCAGGCGTCGACGCCCCTGCTGGATAACTACACTATCCCTATTTCACGCCAGGGGCCCGAATACTTTTCCAGTGCGACACAACCAAATAGGACATCACTGTGCATAATTATGGTTGGGCTCCCAGCGCGTGGCAAGACGTTTCTCGCGCAAAAGATCTGCCGTCTTCTGGGTTGGCACGGGTGGCGTGCAAAGGTGCTGAATGTACAAGCGGCATGGAGGCGCCTTTTGCTTCAGTACAAAAATCGTTTACTCGGTGAGGAGCATTTGGTGACATCATCGGCAAGTGTTAATGTAGCATCAACAAAATTTAATCTATATTCCCCCAATAGGAACTCTGAGATGGCAGATGCAGCAGCCACTTCTTCTGAGTTTGCAATGGGCACGCAAGCCATGTATGAAGATGGAACCACTACACCACACATGGTACAGCGGCCATCACCTAAAACTGACTTCCGACAGGAGAAGCATCGGTGTCAGCAGGAGCAGGAGCAGGAGCAGGAGCAGCAGCAGCGGCAACAACAACAAAACTTGTCTTACATCAATGCCGAAAACTTTCGTTCGCTTATGAATGATCCAAATAGTATTGAGCGCCGCCTTTACCGACACGTACTTGAGCACTATGCACGTGATGCGAGTCATTTCTATGCTGATGGTGGGGATGTGCTTGTGGTGAATGATGATTTTCTAACCGAAGATCTGCGGGACGAGGCAGAGGTGCTTTTCTTCCCTTTAGCTTCGCAAAATTTCTTTATGGAGGTGATCCGTGACGATGCCTTGAGCCAGATATTCAATGAGATGAAGGTAAAAGACTCTATGGAGTATCCCAGCGATGTCAATATGGACGAGGCCACGCTGGATTTTCTACGACGTGTTGAGTACCTGCAAGACATGTATACAACACTCTCTTCCGCGTCTTCCTCTGACGGTGCCTCCAAGGATGATGCAGCGCATGACGCTCAGACTTCTACAGGGCGGCGCTCGAAGCGGTATATTAAACTAATAAACTCCATGGAGGTGGAAGTGCATGGCGTGAAAGGCTACACGGCGAGCCGCATCTTGTCGTATGTAATGAATGTGACGCAACTTAAGGTGCAGCATCCAATATATTTTTTCCGTCACGGGGAATCACTGTACAATCTTGAGGACCGAATTGGCGGGGATTCTGAACTTTCACCAGATGGCGAAAAGGGTGCGAACGAGTTCCTTGGTTTTGTGGCATCACTGAAGGAGTACTATGCCGCGGAAAAGGCGAAGAGGGGAACGTCGCGGGACAAACATGATGGTCCCAATGGGTTTGGATGCGGTTCCTACAGCCGTCAACACGGCGAAACTGACATGTGTGGTTCACATGACGTAGTGGAGGTATGGACGAGTCAGCTACGGCGTGCGGTGCAGACGGTGGAGCATGTTGAACAGCTTTTAGGCGTCAAAACACTTCGGTGGAACAACCTCAACGAGATTCACGCCGGAATCTGCGAGGATCTCACCTACGAGGAGGTGCAGACGCACTACCCCCTAATCGACCAGTTTCGCAAGAGCAACAAGTACTCCTTCCGCTACCCGGAGGGTGAGAGTTACCAAGACCTTGTCATGCGACTGGAGCCAGTGATCATGGAGCTTGAGAACACCGACCGCGTGGTGGTGGTAGTCGCGCACCAGGCTGTCCTGCGTGCGCTTTTGGCGTACTTCGGCAGCACCTCGGCGGAAAGCTGCGTGAGGCTAGAGGTGCCGCACCGCACGGTGTGGCGTTGCCAATACAACAGCAAAGGCATTGCATCACTGGACGAGCTGAGGTTTGAGCAGCAGTGAGTGAAAGTGAGCGCATACGAAGGGTACTGTTTTGTTTTCGTCTTTATCCAGTGACGTGGCGGATGAGCGTAGAATAAATAACAATAGCAACAACCGCAACAGCACCGGTAACCCAAAGGAGGGGATGCAGGAACAACAGAGTACGTCTTTTTCTCCCTCACTCTCACCATGTGTGCAGGTGTAGGTATTGTGTCTGTGTGCCCCCTTCCCCAATGAATAGAGTTAAGAAAACAGTAACACTAGGCATAGAAATCCCCAAGAAGAATGAAAAGGAAATGCAAACCAAACCCACTCATTATGAATATCAACAGTCAATAATAATAATAATAATAATAAAAAAGGGAAAAGAGCAACATCAACAGCGACAATAATATGTATACGAAACACAAAACGGAAGAAGTATCCAGTGATGATGATGTGAGCGAGAGGGGAGTGAGGAGGGGAGGGAAAATTTGATGATAAGACAGCAGCGTAAACCTAAACATTCGAGATAAAATGCAACAAGGAAGCAAAGTACCTAAAACGGAAGCTTAAACAAAAACAACGACAACTTAATGTAGAGTTGGCAAAAATCAAAGTGAGAGGTTGGCACGGATGAAATAACTTAGCAAAACTCAAAGAAGAGCGGCAATGACAACAAAAGTAAAACCATGAATGGAATCTACGTGCATATGTGTGTGTGCAGCGGAGAGCCAAGTGAAGAAGATGATAAAACGCCTGCACGTCTAGAAAAAAGTTGTACGATGTCGTTTACCCCCCCCCCCCCCCCCCTTCTTTTGGGCGACCGCACCTGCACGAGAGACTCGGTGTCGGTGTTTATATGTACATATATACAGCGGTTGAATTTAAGAATCAAATGAACGGCGGTTATTCTAACACGAAGAGATATAAATACAACGATGCTTCTTCTTTTGTTATTGTTCGTACAAATGTACCCCCTCCACACCCCCCCCCCTCCCCCCCGTTTCTGTTTTCTTTTTCGTTTTTTTTTTGGGTGCCGCTGTTCGCACTTACTCGTTGCATCTGGTTTCACTGTTTCCGTTCTCATGCCGAACCGTCACACTGCTTCGATTTTTTTTTTTCTTTTTCTTTCGGTTTCACTTTTACACGCACACGCACGCATGCACCTTCCCCTCCCCTCACGTCGCTTCTTCCTTTTTTAAAAATTATTATTATTATTATTGTGTGTGGTTATCATTGTGTTTTTTCTCTCATGCACCGTATTTGTGTATGATCGGTTCCAACCATTCTTTGGTTCTTGTCCTTTAAAAAAATATATATCATCTTCCCTATAGTGTTTTTTTTTTGTTTTTACCCTTTTTTGTGTCGCGTCTTCTATTCGATTTTGTTTTGCTTCCGCTTTCTTGTATGAATTTCATTCATTTTAGTCCTTCTTGCGTTGGTCTAACTTACACGTGTATGTGTGAGTGTGTTTCCTTCTCTTTGGATGCGGTCATATTTTTACGTAAGAAATTTACAGCGAAGGAGTTGGAGGAGCAGTAGTAGTAGCAACATCAACGAGAACAAGAGATCGATAATGCGATGCCGCCAATATAGGAAGAGAGGAAGAGCTGATGGAATTCAAGGCGCACACGAAATTGTATAAAACAAGTGGGCTTCATTCACTATCATTTGGGCGTTTCGGTTTCTATGCCGGTTCGTCTTGCAAAAATACCCATGCAGTTCTCTTTTTTAAAAAAAAAATTCAAATGCGCTATATTCTCTGTATGTGGTATATATTCTCCCCCCTCTCTGCATACATAAATATACATAAATATAAATATATATATATATATATATATATATATATGTGTGGGAGCGATGGCAAGGGGGTAATAGGGACGAAGATTTTATTCTCTTCTTTTCTCAACTCTCTGTAGTTTGGATCTTGTTGCTTCTTCAAGTAACAGCGAATCATAACCAGGACGGGGCTGTTGGGCTGCGTTTCAAAAGCCATACACATTCAGAGTGAAGAGGATATATATATTTAGACAGCTGAAATGAAAGGCTGGGGCGTGTTTGTCCGAGCAAGTCTTCCAAGCCCGCACCCATCACCGAGGAAACAGCCAAAACAGCGTGGTGAGTTCTGTTGCTCCTCGTCCTGTAGGAGCCAGCGATATATGCTCTCGTTCGCTCCCCTTGGTTGCTCCGCCACAGCTCATCACTCTGCTGTCGTATTTGCTAGACTTTTACCTGCATCTCAGTGCGCACCGTATCTCATGTCGACACATTTGAGTGCTCGTCGCTTTGCCAGTACTAGCGGTAGTCGCTCGCCGACCTTTGCGGAGGTTTCGGAGGCGTGCCACGTATTGGGCGTTGACATTGACTGCGATCAAAAGCAACTAAAGAAGGTCTACCGGGATCTTGTGCGGAAGAATCATCCTGATGCAGGTGGTGACGAAGCAGCGATGAGCCGTATCACTGTGGGATACAACAGGCTGAGTGGGATGTCAAAGTTAGAGAAGGATCAGTTCAAAACACAAAAAAATGCGTACAGTAGGGGAAGTTACTATGCTGGAAGAAGCAGCAGCAGTAACCAGGCTGGGGATAGCTACCGCTCTGGCAGTGGCTACGCCTCGTATAACAGCCAAAACATGGACAGCAGGCACGGATTCTATGATGCATCGAGTAATGATTACTTCCGCCAGAAGACCACCAACTCGCATGGTTACTACAATTATCAGCAAAGGAAAAGGAGCTTCACAGATAACCCATTTTCAACGTCTAATCCATTTGCCTTTCACACGCAACTGCGTCGCGCATGGAGGATGTCTATGAGGTCAATCATCCTGCGTGGCTTCGTGGTGTATCTTGGTCTTTCAATGATTATTCTGTTGTGTTACAGGCAGTACAGCGATTGGCAACATGATGATGGATGGAAGATGGCTGAAAGCCTTGCGCGACATGAACGACTTTCAGAGCTACATCGTCTGCGCCAGGAGATGAACGAACGTATACGTTCTGCCCGCGAAGCTGCTGCTGCACACAGGGATAACGTGCACGCCTTTGTGATTCGACCTGACAACAGCACGGACTATAATGCTGTGACATCATCTCAAGACCAAGAGCTTCTTGCCTTGGAGTATGCCCGTCGGCGTCAAATACATATGACGGAGGAGGCGAAGGGGTGGCCGAAGTTTAACGAGCATAAAGGAAAACTGATACGCCGTGCACAAGACCCACCGGGTGTTATTATCTTTGAGCCTCACAAGGAGGATCAACGGTACCGGCAGGTGGCTAACATGCACAGAGGGCGTGAATGGAGCGATAAAAAACAGAGTGCGGCTGAATCGGGTCTTGACTGCTCTTCAGCCCAAGTGCCTGCTACTTCTGTTGATGGGAATGATGAGGTTGTCACTACGATAAACTCCATTCTAGGTGGCCTTCGTGGGGATGTTCAGGGTGAATCGCGGAGTGCATGAAAGGAGGATTTCGTACTCTAAATGATGAATGTTTTTGGAGAGTTGACGTTCTGTGCTCATTTCATTTACATCAGGCCGCGAAGGAAGGGGGAAGGTCTTCGCCTAAGTTCTAGCGATGGAGGTCTCTCTCATATACTTAGCTACCTCTTTGGTGGTGTCTTGCCCTTACCCATTTAATTTTTCATTCCCTTTCTCTCTTTCTCTCTCTATGTGTGTGTGTTTCCTGTTGTGGGTGATTATTTTGGAACACAGCACGTTATTTCTTTTCGTCTTCCTATCATTGTTGACTGTTGAGATTCTTGAAAAGGAAAGTAAAATAGAGGGGCTGTAGAACAATAATTGTAACTTGCTGTTGCACTTCCCCTCCTCCCTTCCGTAAGCATCGATCTAATCATCTTATTCTAAACACACGCAAGAGAGTTTTAGAATATTAGCTGATTTTTTTTTCCGTTTTATTGGCCTTTTGTTAGTTTAGTTTTTACCTGTAAAAATGTCGCACGAGTTTCATTACCTGGTTGATGGAGGGGAAATTCATGCGCATGCGCCAGGTGCATTTGTCGAGCAGGAATGGCATGAACGGGGGCAGGGTGACCAGTATGCAAAGGAGGTTGGTAAGACTTTTCAAACGTGTGCTCACTGGCCCACATGCTTGGACGCGCTGGTGTCAGAAAAGGAGGTGGAGGTGAACGTAGAATCGAGCAAACGTAGGCGGGGAAAATCGAGCCGACCGTCTCTGGCACCCCTGCAGGACGAGTCGCGACACGCCGCTGGTTACAATGACTGTAGCAATAGCGAATTGACAGCTGCCGAAGCCGACGCCGCGGCCGTGGAGGGTTGCGACGAAACAGCTCTATTACAACACGGGGATATGTCGATCTCACCTGTTGAGCTTAACGCAGAGGATGCAGATGGGGACTCCGACAGTGAACATGGTTTTCTCTCGGTAAAGAAACGAATGAGTGAAGGCGATCGGAGCCGGCATATGCACAGCGCAGAAGTTGGGGCACGGTTCTGCCATTCCTCTTCAATAAGGGGCATCAATTATGCTGCTCTTAGCATGGTCACCGGAGTGTCTCCCGATTACCCGGCTTCCAGGCGAAATGATGGGAACACGGCGCTAAACTTTACCAACAATGATGTGACCGTTGTGCGCGCCATTGCGATGATGCTGTTGGAGGAGGAGGAGAAGAAGAAAAGGAGAGATTAGTGAAGGGGGTGCAGAGGCAATGAGGCCCATAACTTCTCTTTTTCCATCTGCCGTCTCTGTAATGCATGGGTGGTGTAATGTCCGAGCATAGATATATATATATATATATAGATTGAGTATGTGTTGAAGTTGGTTTTACAAATATTGATGGAATACTTTTTATTGTCATGGAGTGAATCTCCTTTTTTCATGGTCGAAAGGTGAAAGAATTAAAAAAAAGTCATTGAGGTGTTTGTTTTACTAGTCATACTCTCACCGCTATTGTAGATTCTGGTTTCTTAAGTATATATATATATATATATATATATAGAGAGAGAGAGAGAGAGAGAGAGAGATAGATAGAGAGAGAGATAGAGATAGAGGGTGGAGTAGATTATTCAACCACAGATCGATGCGTCTTGACGGCACGCAGTTTTTTCATGCCCACTTGCTCTTTTCCTCCGAACGACAATGAAAAGGGAGTTAGAGGAGAAATTGAGGGGGAAGAACATCAAGGAACGAAAGAAAACAAAACAACGAATATATATATATATATATATATATATATATATATGATGCTACCTGTTTGAAGGAAGAAGTGCATGCAGTCTGAGTAAGATGGGGGAAAAAAAGTGTTTGTGTGATGGGTGGGGGAGTCATGTATGCCAATGAGTCATATGAGGAACACATACAAATGCGGACAAGTTATGCCGAAGGTGCATGTCGTACTCCTATAGACCACCCGCCTATCGAATGACATTGTATCATCAATGGTGTGAAGTATATAAATGTATGAACATCTGCTCTTTCCTTCCCTTTTCTCATTAAGTTCTCCCTTCCTCTCTTTTTCCCTCTGCATGCGCCGATTCCTGCTTTCATTATGCACTTAACGTGGTATGTGATGGGTGCGGCCAAACGTGCAATTTCCTCATATCACCTATTTTCCTCTTGTTCTATGCGTTGTTGTTGCTGTTATTATTATTATTGTTTCGCTTGGTTCTCTCTTTCTTTCTTTTTTCTTGAGTTTTGGAAATTATTTCACCTCATTTAAATTTCTTCTTTGAGAGCAGAAGGGGTGCGGGCGCAGCGTGTTGTAGGGTACGCGGAACGGCAGACGAGGTCCTCACTTCCTCCTATTTCCCCAAACCCCAACGAGAGTAAAAAAAAAAAAAACGAAATAAATAAATAGGGAGAGTCATCATAAACACATGGGTGCGGATTCCGCGCACAGGAATGAAAGCTTTAGGAAACTACTGGGAGAGGGAGGAGTTAAGTGTCACACACACACATACGAACATACACAGTTTCTCTCTCTTTGCTGTCTACTTGTTTGATTGTGTTCGGTGATGTGGTTGTAGTGATAACTTTCTCCGTTCATAAGGAAATATTGCGAATGCGTTGGGTGACGGTCTACCCGTCCTCCGGGCCCTGCATAGTGTGCTTGAGCACGGTGGCTCACTCCCACTTATTGATGCATCTGCCGTTCTGGGCAGAAACAGTAAAAAAGCCCCAGCGGCATCACAAAGCAGATCAACACACTGTTCGATAGGCTTGAGAGTTTTTGACAGCATATTATGGTTTATTCACGATGCAAACGAGAGCTTTAAGGGAAGGGATGAAAACTGTCTTGTATCGCTGCTTGTGGAAAAACTCTAGCGGTTGTCTGGGCCGTGTCTCGATTGACGAAACAAATGCTTTCGGTTATACCTCCCACAAATACGGCTCATTCGTGGAAACAGTAGACCACGCGTGTATGGCGTAAAGAAGCGGTTTCCTGGCATCTTCATCACATGTGCACTCATCGATGGGTTGGAGCCTCTGACGAAGTCGGATTCTCGCCTGGCGTAGATAGTGATCAAAGTAAGTGTTGTGAGACTCGTGCGCGTTCCAGCAGAAATGGGGTGCAGCTTCCGTCATTATGCTGGAGAAGCGAATCTGAGAAAAAAGCGAGTGAAGCATGATGTTGTGATCATTGCTACTAGTGCTTTTTCTCAGGAGTTGTTCATGTTCGTGGAAATAAACACTTAACTTGCAATGAAGGATGTCATGGAGATCGCACAGCAAGTTGCTGCCTTGCTGAATGACATGCAGCGTGTGTAGGTGCACCTCATGGGAATGATTGTCAGATGGGTTCCTTACAATCGTATGATGCTTCTTTCTGCTGAGGCACTGCACAAAGCGGGTGCCTTTGTTTTTAGCGCCAGGTGTAGGCATTTCGTCAACGAGCGCGACCGCCGTGACGAGCTCAGGCATGCGCGAAGGAGGTTCCCACGACACTTTCAAGCACTACACTGGGCTAAGGCCTGATGAAACACTCAATGAGCGGAGCGGATCTGGTGAAGGTGGTGGACATCACTCAATAGAAACTGTAGCGATAGTTTGACGCATGCCGCTCTGGCGCAGTATATATATTACCTTTTGCTTGTTTTAACGGTTTTTTCGTGCGTCTCGGTGCCTGCATGCCAATGATTGGCATTGCGAAAGTTCCCTGTTCTTCTATTCGGTCAAAACGCTCGATTTTTTTTTTGCTTATTCTCTTCTTGTTGACGGCGGAGTGAGAACTATCATCACCACCGCTAACAGCACTGGAAGCAGTGGGGATACAACAGCGGCGCAGCTTTTCTGCGAAGTGCAACTGTGGATCACTGGGCATGCGCGGTGTTTTCGCCTCCTGGCTCGTTTCCCCTTTCTACTCGCTTACCGTGCTGCTGGCCCATGTACGGTGCCTGAAAGAAGGTGGAGACAAAAACAGAGACGTGAAATGAGGCAGGGGAAGGTGGGAGGAATGACTGCTAGTTTTCGCCGTAAGAGGAAAACGCAAACCAACACGTCCTTTACCCCCCCTCAAGACCAGTGGATCATTCCCACACCTCCTATTTATATATTTTTTATTTTTTCGTTATGCATTTCGTTACAAAAAAGCGTAATTTCTAAATACTCACCCCTAACCCTCCTCATTGCAGCCTCTCGCGGGAGACGGGTTGAGAGCGTTTTCAGCACCTCCCTTTGGTGTCAGTGGCTGCGTAGCAGTAGGTGACGAAGACGCTCTCCAGACTCCTACAGAAGGTTTGTTTATTTATTGATATAATAAACAAAACTTTAAACTATGCGAGCATTTCCTTTACCTCCTCTTAAACAAAAAAAAAAATGTGGGGTTGAGGCGTGACTTATTATCTTGTGTTGTGTTTTGTTTCGCTCTGCCTGCTCTCTTCTTCTGCTCTCCCCTTTCTTGTTTCTCACCTCATGACACTCGATCCCCTCACGCCTGCCTTGCTTTCTATCATTATGTGCAATGCGTCTGGGTGCTGTGTGCATACATGTGCAACAAACCAACAGGCAGTGGACACAACTGAGTTCATTCCGTACACACTGTTGTCGAAGTCGTATGTTGCAGCTCCACGACTCTCCTCAACCTTTCCCCCTTTTTTTTAAAAAAAAAAAACTTCTTTTTTTGTTTTCTAAGTTTCTTTTTTCTTTCGGAGGGGATCCTTCTTCTTTGGCTTCTCTCGTCTTTTCTGGGCGACTCACCCTCTGTTTCCTCAATCTGAAAGGAAACGGCATTTGAAATGCGAGGTTCAGACCCTACAGCCGCATCCATCGATGAATCGCCTGGTTCTCCTGGAGGCAACTGCTTCTTCGTTGGTGGCATTCAGCGTCATATCACACAACAGGATCTTGAACGGTACTTTGGTGGGTTTGGTCACCTTGAGACAATTACCTTGAAGCGTGATTCTGCTGGCAACTCTCGCGGATACGGCTGGGTGCAGTATCGCGGTTCTCCTGTGAAACTGACGCTGCAAGAAGCGCATGTGTTAAAGGGTGTTCTGCTAACTGTTGAACAGGCACGTAACACGCGTCCTGATGATGACCAGCGCCACCACCCTGATAAGCGCCAGTCGACGAATAACGGAGGGAACTCTCGCCGCCGCCGCCGATCTCGATCTCGATCTCGTTCATCTTCGTTGTCTGACTCTACGTCCTCGGCTGTATCCCGGCGAGGCAATCGTCGCCGCTATTCGATGCGTCAAGGACGCTCCGATGACAACACACGACTTTCCTCAATAGCTGTGGGGGGTTCCCGCCTTCCGCCACTTTCTTCACATTGGTGTAACCAGCCACCTTCCTCAAGACCACCGGTATCACCGCCGAGCTACAGCAACTTGCCTACCACCGTTACCGCCACCGCCCCCATGGCTACAACTACCACCACCACTCCCAGTAGCAGCAACCAAGATACGATGCAGGTTCAGACAACGATGTCTGTAAACGATACGTATCTCTGCATTCCCCTGACGCTGTGCCCCCCCGAGTACCTCAGTGATCCCAGAACGTTTTGTGCCCGTCTGGATCGAAACCGCATCGGCAACCTTAGCATCGTGCCTGCACCCCTTGTTCCATTGTCTGCCGGCCCCGCCATGGTGCCACCGCCCCCACCCCCTGCAGAGCAGCCTGGAGAAATGGTTGTCGTGAACAAGAGAAACTCGGGTAACAAAAATGGCCCACCCCCGCCTGGGCCACCGCCAGGCCTGCCGAATATGCATGGTGGAATGCTCCGCACAATGCCACACTAAGCGTATGACAATGTTTCCCCCTTTTCTCTCTGTGTCCCCACACAGCACCACCCTCTTTCTCCTTTTTTCCCTATGTCTTGTTGTCTGTTTCCTCGCGTGAGGCGTTTCGGCGTTGGAAGTCAGAGTGAGGACAAGTAGGTGGAGGAGGATAATAATAATAATAATAGTAAATAAATAATGAGGAACTTAAAGGAGGGGATAAGGGAGACGTATTGAGAGGACGTCAGGTGTTCATTGTTTCGCAATACAAACGATATGGTGAAAATAGGGACAGAAAGTGTCAATTCCCATGTCCCCTGTAATGCTTGCTATGTTTTGCGGGTGCTTACACTGTTCTGTGAGCTGCAAGTGTTGCAATGTTATTACAGTGGTGCAGCCTCTTCATACATCCGTACACTTAGATATCAAAAAAAAAAAAAGAAGCGGAGGATGGGGGGCATGTGCATGGAGAGACGCTCGGGTGTGCCCACACATGCCATGTACACGCACGGAGGGGGAGAGAACCTGTTTCCACCTCTTCTCACTACGCTGTCTTTATCATATGAAGGTGAGAAGGTGTATTCTAGTTCTATTTTTCGGGAAAGAAGCGAGCAGAAGGAAAAAAAAAAAAAGCAACAAGGAGGAGAGGGAGTAACAATAAAGCATTTAGATGAGTGTGAACCCTAAGGCAATCATTCAACTTTGTAAATAGTTAGCTGCAAATTTGTTCAGTGCAACTCATGAGACGGCCATTTTTCCACGAGTCGCTGTACTCCGAATAGGAACCACCTCCCCCTCCTCCCTCAAACCAAAAAAAAAAAAGAGGCAGCAGAAACAGCAGGGTAAGCAATACACGCATACGCATGCATGCATTGCTTGACGTCGGCTGAAGAAAGTAAAGGAAAGGGGTATGGGTCTGATGATTGGGAACTCAAGAAAAGGTTTTTTTTTCTTTTCTTCGCTTTTGGTTGCAATTCATCTATCAACAGGTGATAGAGACGCATAAAAGAGAAAGTTCATCTTTGGTTTAGCATCTGAGAGCAACTAGTACTATGCAGCTACACCCTTATTTCCTTCTTTTAATCTTTTGTTGACCCGCCTCTTCTTTTTATCCCTTCGTTATTGTTGTTGTTTTTCCTTGTGGGCTGCATTGCAGCAGAGAGGGGTCTAAGACAATATGCATGGAAACTGGTAATGGTGTAACGTATTGCAAGCCCTCATTCACCAAACGAAACGAAAAGATGCGAGATTGACACCAACAGTATAAACAGGGAGTTTTAAAAAGAGGGTGGTATGGTGGCCCCTTCGTTTTCTGTGCACCTGTGAATTCCCTACGTGCAGAAAAGTGAGGGATGTATAAACTAATTTTACCTTCTTCGTGCAAAAGATTTTCCCTTTCACACGTATTTCGTCTCTTTTGCATCACGTAGATTATTTTTCTTCTATTCCTCAATTGCGTACTCGTTCTCAGAGAGAGGAAGAGATAACTTTTCTTGGTGTAAGAAGTAAAGGCAAACAAAACATTTGTCAGGAAGGTAACAACAAAATCCGTAAAAAACTAAACCATGTCACTTCCTTCGGCATTTGCGAGCGCCGTTTTGGATTGTGTCTCTAAGTACCCTTTGTTGCATGACGTTAAAAATGCACCACTCACATACGGCACTGCAGGGTTTCGAACCACAGGTGCTATGCTTCCCCCTGTGGGGGTGCGTGTGATTTTTGTAGCGGTTCTGCGTGTGTGGTGGGCCATCTGCACCCGAAAAAGAAATGAGGACAAGGACAACATAAGTAGTGCGACATCTGGCTGCTCTGTTGGCTGCATGATCACCGCTTCTCATAATCCTTCGTCGGACAACGGTCTAAAGCTTATTGACATTGATGGCCAAATGCTGACTACGTCATGGGAGACCATCTGTACCGCCGCTGCAAATGCCACTACCGGTAAGGAACTCCTTGCTGAGCTGGAGGCCTGGATGACAATGCAGAAGATTTGCGTCCCCACTAATGATGAGTACATAAAGTTTTGTCCTTTCGGAGCGGTACACTTCGCGCGAGACACGCGACCATCCGGCGAAAAAATCCTTTATGCCCTTAAAAACTCGATGCAGACGATGTGTGTTTCATTTTCTGACCACGGAGTGACTACGACGCCACAGCTTCACTATCTGGTGGAGCGCGCCAACCGACCATCGAGTGTGACAGAGATCTCAAGAGCTGCTGATTTTGGAACAGCGCTCTACAATCGTGACATACTTTCCTCTCTTGGTGAGCTGCTGCAGGTGGTGGCGGCGTCAGCGCACGTGAGACGACGACGCCAGACGATTGTTGTGGATGCGGCAAACGGTGTGGGTGCCATAGCGCTAAAATCTCTCCTTTCTGCGCTGCAGGAGACGTCCAGGCACCCACTGGAAGAATTCCTTGACATTGTTATTCTGCACGATGATGTTGAAGATCACTGCTCGCTCAACGAGGTGTGCGGTGCTGATTTCACTCAAAAAACTCGTTCACCATCCAACGGAATGAAAAGATGGGCTGCAGCACACGAGGAGCAGCGCCTGCGAGGAGGAAATGGTGAGGAGATTCACTACTATTCCCTCGATGGCGATGCGGATCGTGTTGTAGCCTTTTTTCACGATCAGCGTACGGATGGAGCGTGGCATCTTCTGGACGGCGACCGTATGGCCATTTTGTACGCTTTGGCGCTCCGGAAGTGGATAGGGCCAGACGGGCTTCAATCGCTGGATGTTGGTGTGGTGCAAACTGCATACGCCAACGGGGCCTCCACCGAGTACCTGCAGCGCCACCTGGGACTTCGCGTGTACTCTGCCGCCACAGGTGTGAAGCACTTACATCCAATGGCCTCCCAAAGGGACATTGGCCTGCACTTTGAGGCAGACGGTCACGGCACCGTTTTGTTCGGCTCTGATGTGACCGCATGCACGATGCTTGCGACCGAGGTGGAGAGGCTTGTGAAGCAGTACTGTGACCCGGAGTGATCTCTAACTGAACGCCGAAAGGAGTGTCGAAAGTGGATGACGTGCTGTGCTGACTCTGTGGGCCCACGTACATTTTTCACCTTTTCTCTCACGCACACTCGCTGAAACATTTCGTCTTTATTGCCATCTGTTTTCTCCCTCTTGTTTTCTCGTCTGGCGCCCCTCCGAAAAATAAAGGAGGCGATTGATGGAAGCAAGAACAGAAAATATCGTCTGTTGCTTCCCTTTTTTCTTTTCCCTTTTGTGTAACTGCTTCTCTCCTCCACGTCTGCTTATCTGACAACCCAATGGAGCGAAGGAAGGCAGTTTTTAAATCATCAGTGACACCTGAAAAAGCAAAGATGGCTCGCGCTTCTTCATTTCAAATGCCAAACATGGGTCGCGTTTTATCCATTATCTCCGTTATTCTGCAGTTTATTCTGTTCTTCTTCGTGCTGGTCGCCACGCCGCTGGAAATGTTTTCGATTTACCACAGCAGTATTATGGGGGGTACGTGCATCACATTATGGGGCACAAGGCCATGCAGTGCAGCCGCCTACTCATCAAGGCATTTCCGGTGTAATAGTGAGAGGGCGGGCATGGGAACAGGCGCGGCTTTTGCGATCATATCTATACTCGTCACACTTGGCGCCTTCGTCGCTTTACTGATGAAAGTAATGCGTGGAGGGCATTTACTTATGTCGAAGATCTTGTGCATCGTTTCCATCGTGACAATTCTTTGTGCGTGGGCCTCGGCAGCCACCGTCTACAAGAGACACCTCTGCGCCCGTCACACTATTTTGAATTTATCCTACGCGGACATGGGGTATACCTATGGTGCTGGATTTGGGCTGCTTGTGACAGCATGGGTGGTTCAGATATTGGTTACTATACTTTGCTTTATTTTCTGACGTGCTGAAGGGAGACCGTCCCGCCGTCGCGTTTTTTCCCCTCTTTTGTTTTCTCTGGATGAAAAAAGTAAAGAAATGAAAAAAAAGAGCTATTTGACTAAACGCTCTTACTACGGCAGCTCCTAGAAAGCCAAATACACACATGTACATGTATGTATATACATATGTATATATTCGTTACTTGTGGTGTTCGTGCGAAAGTATTTGTTTTTCTGTTCTCATGCGGCAGCCACTTCCCGGCTTAGTCTGGAACGCCAAGAAGCAAAGAGAGTAGAAACGGCAGCCGGAAAAAAAACTTGTACAGAACAGCGATTACATGGCGGTGGGGAGAAGAGGAGGGAGGGGCCAGTGTTTTGCTGGTAACGATGGGTGGAGCTCGTATTTCCTATTGAGCTTCACACCCGCGTAGAATTCTTTTTTTTCGTTGTTTTTGAGGTAACTTTGGTGAGAGAATTTGTTTTTGTTTTTGTGTCTGTTTTGAAGGTTTTTTTTTCATTTTTTTGCTTGTGGATGATATATAATAAAATGCTCTCTGGTATCAATTTTAAGTGTTGCACTTTTAATGGAGTTTACTCTTCTTTTTGTTTCTTTTTTGTTTTTTTTTTATGTTGTTGCTTCTTTTTGTTTACTTTTTTTTTTTTTGTCCGTTGCAATTTTTTTTTTTATAATTTTTTTTTTATAATTTGTTTTTATTGTTTTTTTTTTAGTTCCTCCTGAACTGCGCACAAGTTGTAGGTGTTTGGTGGAGAAGGAAGTTTTTTCTTTTTTTTTTGGCTTACGATTTGTTTTTCTGTTTTTATTTTTAAAGCTTTTTTTTTTCTTCTTTTTTTTTTTTAAAAAAAAAAGGACGACAGCAGCAGTTTTGTTTTGTTTTGTTTTGTTTCATTGGTGTGCCTTGGGGGCTGGAGAGGCAACTGTGACTACTGGTAGCACACAAAAGAAAAAAAAAAGTGAGGGTGGGGGAAAAGAAAAGGGCAGACGCGAGAAGGTAGCGGATTAGACTTTGGTGGTTTATAGATTTAGTAATATATAAATAAATATATATATATATATATATTTATATTTGTATTTAGGTTTGATAGGTCTCTACTTCACGGTCTCTTGGCTTGTGTGTGTGGGCAGAAAGTGCTCTATGCCTTTCTACGGCATCCGCGTCACTCGTGCTGTGCGAGTTCCAAGAAACTCTGTTGCGAGCTGCCCTACCGAAGTACTCTTTTGTCGAGCTTTGCAGCCGACGCAAATGGTCCCTTTGTTGGCGGTTCTATGCATGATTTTCTTGTCATTGGTTTCTGTTGGTGTGATGGCATCAGATGCCATCATAGAGCCACCAATGCCATTATTAAACGTCCCTTTTCGTGTCACTGCTCTATCTGTGGGTGAGGGAAAGAGATTATTTGTTTCTCGTGAATCATCGTGCAGTCCTACAAATGTTGTAGGAACCGTGTGCACAATCCCCCAAAACTTGATCTGTACATTTCTTATCACTGCCTCGAGTGTGGATGTAAATCCTCAGTACAGCGTGGAAGTTCCACCGTTATATCTCTGCTCTGAAGCCACGGGTCTCTTTCCCATTGAGAAGCTACAGTTGAGTGTCATTGACGTCATTCCCCGTTATGTGATACTAGGGGGTGCATTTACTCTGACTTTGGGGAATGCCACTCCTGTGGGAAGCATCATCGGCTTCTTCAGCGACGATTCCTGCCAGAGGAGTGTTGCGGGCATGGAGCCTATAACACTGGACTCTAGCCACCAAATTAGCATCTCTGTCTCTTTGACTGACGTCTTACGACTCTGCGCCCGTATTTTGGTGAAGGGGGATGATGGTCGAGAGACGCTGACGAGTTTCTTGCCTGCAGCATCATTAATCCTACTGTTTCCATTTTCCGTGGACAGTACACAGGTCCTACGACACACATCTCATTTATTTCGCTTGTCCCCATTCAATCGGATTCCATGGGCTACTTTCTCCCGATCGCCCATTTGTGGTTCCATTCTGCAAGAACCCGTTGAGGGTACCACCTTGCAAAACGTTTTGATGCCTATTCAGGTGCCTGGGGGGAGTTACTATTTCTGCACAGGGTTCCCCTACTTCGGAACGAGGCGTCTGTACGTACCCTCGAGTAATACTGTTCTTGTCCGGGAATATGGCATGCAGCCGCACACCATGTACACCGGTGAACTTACGACGATGACTCTCACATTGGACGCGGCGGCATCAGGGGAGAGTTCTGAAATGAGCATTGCACTTTTCCGCTCCCGCGATTGTCAGCAGAATACCATCATTAGTTGGAGTACGGTGAGGAGTTGGAGTGTCAACTCAGCTGGTGTGTACTACGCTTGTGTGAAGGGGGGTACGCCTGATAAACCAGCCGCGTTGGCAACCGAAGTCAGAGTTCTCAACCCACCAACAATATCGATGTCGCATAATCCCATCATCAATGGTCTTGATGTGATTATGACGCTGAGTGGCCGATTGGCGACAAATCCAGGCTTAATCACTGTTGGTTTCTCGATAACATCGGATTGTTTGAATCTCGTTGCTTCTGGCACTACAACCGAAATGGGCAACATCATCATTGTTCGAGCCCCTGAGAACACAGTCGCTATGATGTCTTTATGCGTGTCAACACCACTTTCCACAATCAACTCGATTGAGGGGGAAGAGGTTGACACGGGGTACATGTACGCATTGGGTATTATCCAGACGCGGCAGTACAAAGTGACATACGGCCCATTGTTTTCTGGTAAGTCTGAAACAATAGTACTCGACTCTACAATTCAATTCAATGAGGGTACCAAAGGTCTCTTCACCAAAGATACGTGTGACAAGCCTGTAGGGTCTGAGTTTCCAATGAACGTTCAGGAGTTGCGAGATGTTATGTTCAAAACTGCTGGGGAGTACAAACTCTGTGTGAAGCTGCCCGATGCACTCTTTCCAACCGCTTTACCCGGTGCAAAGACGTCGTACGGGCGCGTTGCCACTTTGTTTGTAAATGGTCCTGTGAAGCTAGTCCCAACTTCCATTCTTGTTGGCATCACCACACAAGTTCAAGTGTCGCTGGCTCCACCCAATGCACCTGTTCATATCGTTTCTTCCGGTGACTGCAAGGCTGACGCTTTGGCTGAGGGCGTAGCAAACGCTTTGGGTGAGGCGAGGCTACAACTCTTGCATACCACAGAGGCGAATTTAACTCTCTGTGTGGGTTACAAGGGAAGTAACAGCAAAGAGAAGTGGGTTATCATGTCTGTTGCCACGCTACCTGTTGGTACGGTGAAACTCGTTCCCTTTCATGTGATTGCAACACACGAGAACCGTGTGAACGTCGTTGTACTGGATAAGAGATCTCTTGAAAACGTTCAATCTTTTATGGTGCCTGGCAAAGCGGCGTCATGTTCGTCGCCCCCCCAAACAAAGATTCCTGTTGTTATCCCCAACGATGGACATGCCTTTATTCTGTACACACCGCCAGAATCCACTACGTGGACAGTGTGTATTGGAATTCCAGAACAGGCCTTTGTATATGTTGGTGAGATCATAGCGGTCTCACCAATTAACATAGTTATGAAACCATCGCCTGGTGTTGCGGGTCTTCCGGCCAGTATAAAGTTTGATGGACCATCCCTTCCGTTGCTCAAACCAACTCGCTTCTTTGTCGCAGACACAGCAGAGTCGTGTGCCAGTGCACAGGCGGGAACATCTTCAGTGTTTGCTGATGGCGCCATTAATTCCATCACTGGGGAAACTGACATCTTCATTACAAGTCGGGCAGGTGTGTTGGTTGTTTGTATTGGGTGGCATGACGAAAAGATCGATGTGCTCCTCTACGGCGGTACCGTGGTGATGGAGAAGTTCAGGGTTCTCTCACGCTACGCTATCCGAGAATCGACAAATGATATTAAAGCGTTTCCATTACTAAATGATAGCTCAGTGTTTCTCGTGATGTGTGTCTCGGTGGCTGCATGTAATGCTGATGCCGAAAGAAATGCCTGCATGCAGGCAACACGGCGGTACTACACAAATTCGCTAGTTCCTCTGCGTGACGCGGCGGAGGGTCTGTACTTACTTTGTCAGGAGGATGTGGGGAAGAAAGGCATGGCGGCAGCGTCAGAGGATCTCATCTCTGTGGTAAATCAGTTTAAACTGACTATTCAGGACACCGAGGTGCGGCAGTACCGGCCGACACAAGTAGTACTGAGCGGTGGAGACGTGAATACGCGGAAGGAGGACATCACAGTCTTCACAATGCGGCCTGGTATGTCCTGCCTTGAGGAAAGGGGCTCCGAAAGCGAAGATTTCAAATTTCCAGGAGGCGCGCTTTCAGGGACAATCACAATTACACGCATCTCACCCTTGAGTAAAGATGTGCAGCTCTGCATAAAAGTATCTCTGCACGACATATTTCCCTCTGAACTTTTCGATCTTCTCTCGTATATGGCTCCCATGACTGTCATTTCTGGTCGTGTGATGCACGTGCGTTCCGGCATATTGAAGGAAAATGCTGTTGCGAAGCTTGCCGCTGCTGCTGACTGTGCTGGCACTGTGATGAATATTGGGTTTGCGCCTATTAACAACTACGTCTCAGAGCTGCGCGTGGACGGCTGTCTTAGCGGTAATCAAGGGCTCTCAAACGTTCACTACTGCGAGAGCAAAGATGGTGGCCAAATATACGAGAACCGCGGCGTGATGCGGTTGATTCACCTGAAAAACTGCCTCCCTGAGGGGCCTACCTCGGCGATTGTACCCATCACGCTGGCGCCCACGCGGCCAGTGAAGGAACATGGGATCGATAAAAGCCTCCTTGAATTCTCGAAGCTCTCCACGACATCAGATTGCAAGAGCACAATGCATGGCGAAAATGGATACACTCCAAAACATAGTGAAAAAGCATGCTTCTTTGTTTGTGTTTTTTTAAAAGAGGACTCTGGGTATATGTTCACTACTGATGAGCCGACACTGACTGTTGCAAACTATGAAGTTACCCCCACATCTATCCCAAGTCGTTTAGATTCCAATATCGGTGTTCCAATGCCAGTCATGCTGGAACTAAAATACCCAACAGTGAACGCGCAGACGTACTTGAGTCACTCTGAAAAATGCGACACCACAGTTAGGGAGATGCCCGAACTTCAAAAGGAACCCCCACGTGCTCAACTTGTGTTGACTGGTGTGTCAGGAGTGAAGTACATATGTGTTGTGTCAAACCACAACGGAAGCAAAATAAAGACCGCAGTGGTGGAGCTTCTTGTCGTTAACATGCCTGATGTAATAAAGATAGACCCTGTCATTGTGCGGGGTGTCAATTTTCGTGCGACGTTACAGGTGAAAGTGGGAGATACAACAACATCACTCTACTCCCTAGTCCCAGGCGCCGATGCCAACTACCCCGTATCGGTTTTATACACATCGTCCTTTCGCGGTGTTTTCTTTTCAGATAGTGCGTGTAAGAGTCCCTTGAAGGAGAGTGAAGTAGCCTATGTGAATAATACTGGGAACGTATCTTTTCAAACGGGCGGGTTCTCGGCAGATATAACCTCTCTCGCGTTGTGCATCGGCACTCCCGCTGGAAACTTTACAGCTGTACCAAACATCGGGATCTCTTCAGATGTCATATTTCCATCGCGTTTTGTGCTGGGAGCAGACACAGCTGTATACATTCCGTTACTACCAAACAGGGTTTTTTATCTAAGTAGGGAAGAAAACTGTCTGACAGTCGATATCGTGCGATCGTTTGTAACAAACGATGATGGTTACGGGATTCTGTCCTTCAGACGAGTATCTGGTGAGGGTTTGCCTCCTGCTGGTCAGTGGACAGTTTGTGAGGAAGTCTTCAATTTTGATGCAGTTGCAGCTTTAACGCAGCCGGATAATGCCAGGATGCTGCGCATGTCATCAGGGATCTCGTCGCGACCAGTCGCTGGGATCGAAGCGTTTGATCCTGTGCACTTCAACATTCGTGGATCGGATATAGTTGTTGGAACGGCAAGTGATGTGGGTTTACTGGATGACCTCACCGCTGAAAGTTTGCTGCCGGGTTTTAGTACTAATGATAAGTGCACAGGGAGAACGGAGTCGCTAGGTTCTTGGAGCGTAGATGGTTCAGACGGCAGTGCATTCAAGTTTGTTACCATTCTTGCAAAGGAGAAGGCGAGCTCGGTGTATTTATGTGCATCTGCTCCGATCAACGGGACCATCGTCAGGGTTCCTGCAAATGGCTTCCTTCGTTTTGTGGAACCAATCGTCTCATTTCCCCAAACTGTTTCTCGATGCACTCCACTGCAACTGAGCTCTTGTGCGATTCCAGGGACACCACCACCGGAAACCGTTGTTAGTGTGATACAGGGGAAATGCTGCAGTCTAGATGATCGCCAAAATATAGTTGGGGCTGTGGAAAGGACGGTTGACAATGAATGCTCTCTGAGAATGGACTGGAGGAAGTTGAATGATTACTCCGCAGCTACCATTTACCACGTGTGCGCATGGAGCCCCAGTGATCCCTCTTACTGTACCACTCTGGGCCAGATAAAGACAGTCACCGAGTCATGTGGTGATAGAGGCTCCTTCACTGATTCCACGATGGGACAGGGGGTACTGATCACCGTCATTTTACTTGTCATAATTATTGTTATATTGCTGATCGCATTTCTGGCGTTTATGATTATCAGGTGTTGTGGGAAGGAGAAAGAAAGAAATCAGTGCATTGTGGCTAACCCGTTGGTGCTGGATATGAATTCGTCACAGCTAGGCATTCAGAACTCTTCGTATGTAGAAGGCTCAGAACTGCTCTTTGGTCACCCTTTGTTATGCTTGCGCCGTGGGAGTCGATCAGTTGCAGATTCACAGCGTAGTGTCACCCAAATCACTAACCCCTTATCCTTGCGAGGGGACTCGCCAACAGGGGTGCGGCGAAGTTTGTGGGAAGGTATTGAAAGTGATGAGCGAGATCATATTGCGTTGCAGGAGGCGCGAGATCGTTATAATTTACATCTTGTGTTTTCCGATAGAGTCGATCGGATAAAGCTGGAGAGTAAGCAGCGCATGTTGCAGTATGAGCTAAGTGATGATGATTTTATCGATGAATACAATTCATTTGGGGTTGATGCCAGCAAGTCGGTAATCTCGGTGCCAATTCCGTCTGCCCCATCAATAGCAGAGTCGGACCTTTTAGGTCAAAAACATGCGAATTTTGGACTGCTCGCTGATCAACTACAGGAGGTTGCCTTTTTGAATCAGGACAATTTGGGGTCCCCATCAAGTACTGATACAAAAAGCTACACAATTACACAGCGATTTCACGATGAGCTTCGCTATGCCCTGGAGAATGAGGTGGCACGACGGCAGCGCATGGCAAACTGGGAAGAAGAAGAATGGCGCATAATAGTGGATACAGAGTTTACGAGTTACGTGAACTTGCAAAATGCCGAGAATCCGTCTCTACCATCTCTTCCACCTGCTTTCGTGATGCCGTTCGCTGCCGTTCTTCAGGGTGATGTTGAAAGCATCAGTGGGATTGACGGAATAAGCCATGAAATGGATGGGGGCGATGAAGGGAACGACGACGTGTACGACGCCCCCAGCTCTCCAGCGCAGCCGATGAAATGCAGTGGGAATTATTGGATGTCACGGAGCGATGAGTTGTAGGTGCCGGATGCCACGTCGCTGCCCAGCAATACACCTCTGAAGAAGGAGGCGGTCTAAGTGGTGTCAAAATCTACTCCCTCTAACTTCTCCACCCCCCTGCCTGAAGATGACGGGGGGGGGGGCGTCTCAGGAGTACATGCGAATGAATGGAAAAAAAAAAATCTCTCAGAGCAGGTGAGGGGACATCACCGGCTGCAGTCCGCTCGTTTGAATATGTTATTGATCTTACATGCCGTTGCAGATGCTAACCGACGACGACAACAGCAGCACGGACGGAAAGACCGGATATGGGGGTGGCAGCAGTGCTTGTGTTAGAATCTTCAGCTCAGAAAGATGAGGTGCCGTTCGTAGCTTACAAAGTCTGCGATGCCGTAGAGAATTTTGTGCACAGAGAGAGGGTGAGAGAGGGAGACGGATATAGTGGAATAGTTTACGGTTGCCCCTGAGCGGGATTGGGGGGTGGAGGTTATAGAGGGATCTGTGGTGCGGGTGTTGGTGCAAACCTCTGGGACAACTTCTTCTCCACACCTGATGCTGTGGCAGAGGCTGTGAGCGAAGCAGATGACTGTGATAAGGAGCTTCGGTTTGCTGTTTCCGGTACCCAGTGAGTGAAAAGCAGAGTCTACACGTGCATACAGAAAACAGAATGATGACGACGCGAAAAATAGTTGATCGCAAGGGCACAAACGATCTTAACACACCCTGAAAAATGAACTAGTGATGCCACGTGAAACGGAGGAAGAAGTGAACGGGCACACTTTTTTATCGGCTAAAAAGCGATACATATTGAGGTTGTTGTTCCTTCATTAGAAAGCATGCGATGGGAATGCTTTAGCCCCACAATCTCACGCGGGGAGTTTATATTACTATCTTTCGGTGCACCGTTCCCGTTTCACAGCTCGTTGTAAAGTGTATACACTTCACAACTCACCTATAATCCACTAGATTTCTCGACGCCCCTCGTGTTTAAGGCGGGTGAAGTGCATTCTTATTGACAGTACCTGATTCCGATAGATGGTGAGAGGCCCTTCCCGAAAATGTGACTTTAATCTGTGCATTGATAAAATCAGCAAGTGACAGATTACCAACTGCTTACTTCCGTTACTCCTCAGAGGTTTGGGAAGAAAATAAGGCATCGGCTATTTTAATACACTGTTTTTTTCCCTTTTTCATTCTTTTTTTTTGTTTTCATGGATGGCTATATAAATTATTTATGAGCCTGTTTACTGTTCCGTTGCCCATGCTTACTGACTCTCTATTGGGTGGGGAAAGAGCGCTCTCCAGTTAAGAAAATTTAGAGTTTACTTTGCTGTTTTTGTATTTTGGTGCTCTGGTATATATATATATATATATATGTTTGCTATTGTTATACAACCAGATAAACATAGATAATTTTCACTGGCCTTATGATGTTGATTGCTTCAGGGTGCATATGTGAAGCAGCACGTGATACCATTGTTCCCAGTGTGCTTTGATTTTTCTATACATACATACATACATACATACATACATACATACATACATACATACATACATATATTTTTTAGGAGTCTGAGGTGGATCTGGGGTATCCTCTGTTAACGTGCTGCATTTCATTTTTTGTTTTTTGGTACATATGACCAAACTGAGTATCGTGTTTCGATAGCGATGTACTGACTTTGATTTTCGTTGTTCAGTACGTCGCGAAACGTAAATTACGAGCAGAAAAAAAACACACACCCCACTCATCCCTCCCCGGTGTGCGCGGGGGGGGGGTGGCGGGTTAAGGGCACTTTAAGCACCTCCTTTTCATCGGTAGTATTTTTTTTGTGGATTATAGACAACGAGGGTCCTTTTAGACTCATCCAGAGATTTTGGGTTTCATTCATACGGCAATAATAATTTCAACATAGAGAACACTTAGGCGGTTCTTTTTCTTTTCTTTTTTTCTGAAGGTTCATTGGATAGAGAGAGAAAGCGAGAGAGGAAAGGTATCGACTGTTTAGTCCCTTTTTTTTTTCTTCTTCTTTGATTTTGGTGTTGTTAGCTTATGCTTGTGTGTCTGGTTTACGTGAAGGGTGTGGTGGGGAAGCCTGACTGAAATCATCACACCTCCCTCCTCCTTGAAAAGGAGACATAGTGGCTCAAGTTACTAGAGCAAAACAAGCATTTTTTCAACGGTGAAATATTATGTTTCAATTTTCTGAACGTGTCAGTTTCTGTGTCCCCTTAGGAGGAGGAAGAGAGTGAGAGGAGTTATTTGGTTTTTAGTTTGGGAATCGCAGTCGTATTCCTCTTGCGACGCGATTACGATTCTCGTCGCAATGGATGTGAGGACGGAGAAGAATGTGGATAGTGTGACGCATAATACAACTAGAACACACGGGCCACGTGGGGAAGGAGCAGGAGGGATGAATCCAGTGCGTACTTACACACATGTATGTGAAAATTATATATCTGCTTGTGTATGTTTGTAACAAATGTGATATGATGCATCGTTCGTACTTTTTTTTTCTTTTTGTGTGTGTGCATGATGGCTGCTGATGACAGACAGAACTGATGTATATACATGCATGTAAGTATACACTAATTAGATACGCGTGTATGTCTGCAGTAGTTTATACCACAGTGAACGAGGGGAACGGAGATATACAATGTGGTACAATATGGACAAATAAAAAAAAACTTCTTTCCACTTTCTCTTCTTTTCAGTCGCGAGTCACTTCTCTTTTTTTTTTGTTTCTTTGTTTTAGTTTCAGTTGTTTACCTGTGGATTTTCTTGTCATTTGTAACAATTTATATACCCCCCCCCCTCTCTCTCTCCCCCCCCTACCTTCATTGCGTCCCGGTGTGTGTATCGGCACGTGCTTATGGGCATCCCCTAGGAACAAGAACAAAAAACAAAATTCTCTTCTTTCCTTTGGACTTTTTTTTTTTCTTCCGTTTTGTTTGACTGATGCTGCGACGCGATACGGGTGGCTTGCGATGCCGACACTCACGGAAAGATTGTGGCGTAGGTACAAGCATCTCTCTGTCAGCGTTGTGTTGCCCCCCTCCCCCCCTCAGAGGCAGAAGCAATGCCATCTGTTGTGAGCCGGCTTAGCAAGGAGATGAAGGACGTCATGCAGAACCCCGATGCGGACATGGACCTGCACCCTCTGAGGGAAGGCAGCATCTTCACGTGGGAGGCGATTCTGCGTGGCCCCCCTGACACGCCGTTTGAGGGCGGCAAGTACCATTTGCTGCTGCGTGTGCCGCAGGATTACCCAATGCTTCCACCGTCTGCAAAATTCACAACCAAAGTGTTCCATCCCAATGTGAACTTTGAGGACGGTGCGGTGTGCCTTGACATTCTAAAAAACCGTTGGTCTCCTGCATGGACGCTCAGCAGTGTCTGCCGCGCCATCCTCAGTCTCCTCGCAGAGCCCGACCCCGATAGTCCATTCAACTGCGACGCTGGAAACCTGTTGCGCGCGGGTGACGTGGAAGGGTATAATTCTCTTGTGCGAATGTACGCCATCATGTACGCTGATGCACCACCGTTTCCTGAAGTTGTGTAGAGGGCTTTGAGGGTCATAAATTTTTGTGGATCGCTGAAAATGTGTGGAACACCATTAGTTTCCAAAATGATGCAGATACATGGACACACATGATCACACATCTCATTCCCGTTCTCTCCCTGTCTCTCTCTTTTACTTTTCCTTTTCGTGCATGTGAGTTATCTCTCATGGAGGAAGAGTCTGGTGAAATAAACAGGTACTCGCTTTATTCGATTTTCCTGAGGTTTGAGGGGGACAACTTCCTGAACGAGGGGTGGGTGGGGAAGTGCGTCACCCACTGCGATGTGCGTCGATACGAAGCAGGACGTGCAGTCGTGGAGCACATCGCTGAAACAAAAAAATGGAGGAGGAATGGCGAAGGGATGTTTTTTTTTTTGTTGTGTGTGTGTTGCTGTTCTCTCGAATCCACACCCTCCCCTTTGTGTGATGTATTCTTTTTTTATCTGCTGTTTTCTCTCTTTCCTGTGTTTGCCTCTTGTGCCTTTTTGATGATCTTTGCGCGGTGAAGAAACCAAACGACAGACGAAGAGCAAAGAAAGGAGTGGTAGGGGAAAGAAAGAAAAAAAAAAAAGACAAATCAGCAGCCAAACAAGTGGTAAAAGAAAAGGAAGAAGAAGAAAGAAAAATAGGCAATAGCGAAACGCAGCCCAGACGAGTTAAACTGGACGAAACAAAGAAACAAGCAATATCTAAAAAGGAAAAAAAAAGTGGGTGGACGAAGCGTGCGGACTTAGCGACAGTGACACGAGGCATTGAACGCGCGCACGCAAGAGAAACGACGGGAGAGGTGCGAAGCAAAAGGCAGGAGACCAGAGAAGAATAAGAATAAGTCAGCAACTGAGAGTGAAGAAGGGCAAGAAGGAGGAAAAAAAAGTTGACGGCAGCAGAAGCACACAAAAAGGACTTCCACCACCGCAACTTCATTTACTCCTCTAAAAAAACAGCAACGAAAAAAGGGGGAACACACAAGCGGATATAGACGGTGAGGATAAAAAAAACAAAGGAAGTTACCCACGTGCGAGAGGGTCAGGTTTAGTTCAAAGCGAACGGGGGATTTGTGTCGATTCGAGGCAGTGAGGGAACGCAAAGCGCAGCAAAGCAACCACCACAACACGGAACGAAACCGAAGAGTAGAGGGAGGGGGGAAAAGGAACGAAAAACAAGGAGGTCCTAGAGAAGAAGAAGGAAAGAAAAAGAGAGACGCGTTGAGCAACTCCCATACGGAATAAGAAGACAATCACACAACAATCGAATCAAAGCAGATACATACGCGCACACACAAGAAGATTGGAGAAGGAAGGGCGACTGAGACAGTGAAGAGCAGCATCGACAGCAAGAAGAAAGAAGTAGTAACCCCTTCAAGAAAAAAACAATAGCAAAAACAGGGAGGTCATTTCGGTATAACTGTAGAGAGGGAAGACCGAGAAAAAAAAAAAAACAAAGATAAAAGCAGAAAAGGCCGAGCAATGTGCGACTTCGACTACGAGAGACTGTTCCGTCAGAACCAAGAGAATGACACCGATTTTCTCCGCATCGCGGAGGATTTACGGAGGCAGTTGATAGGCATGGACGATGATGATGAAGAAGTGGCCAAGGTGGCACTCACTTCGCCAACAGCTGAGGCTTCGCGCCTACCTTCTTCTCTTTCTTCGCCACCGCTACCGCCAGCACTGGCAATGCCTGCACCAGGAGAAGCAGCAGAAGCGCCACTACCACCACCACCACCACAACCTGCCATAAACCCTGTGACAAGTATTGTGAGAAATAATGCTGTTTCAAATGTTCCTGCGGACGCGATGATACGTCAAGGAACAAAGGAAACAAAAACGGCCGCTTCTCAATCGCACAACAGTTTTCCACCATCACGCGTGACAGAACCGTTGGAGATGCACAGTTTTTCAAGCAGCCACTCCCGTGGACAGCCGCAACTCACGTCCAGCGGTCCACAGACACCAACGAAAACCCCACAGGAGGATAATAGTCCACGGACGACCGGTGTACCTGCACCGTATGTGCCGTCTGGCGATGTGAATGCCCAGAAATCATCATCTTCGATTCCCCAAGAGAAGGGAATCAAGCCGCTTCCGCCGTATTCACAGCAAGAAGAATGCCCCCCGCCGTACGGCTGGGTGAACAACGTTCAAGCGAAGCATTTAAACGGTGGTGCACCTCAGATACCTCTCCATTCGCAGGTGAGTCCCACACCTATTCCTCATGCCATGCCTCCACTGCAGCACCCATCACAGATGCCGTATGCTGTATATGCCCCAAATGCTTTTGCTCCGTGTGTACCGGCACGTTCCATGATGTTGCAACAACCACAGCAACTTCAGGGGTCGAATACTACTGTACTACAGGCACTGGGCTTAGGCCAAATACCGACAGCTCTTCAACCGCCGCTGCCACCTCCACCTCCACCACCGCCTCATCCTTTACAAACGTCAATTCCCCATCAGCTACAACAGCATCAACAACAGCAACTGCAGCAGCAGCAACAACAGCAACAGCAGCAGCAGGTGGCAGGTGTTATTCCACCTGGTTATGTACAAGTCCTTGTTCCTGTTAGAACTGCTGATGGATCTACAGGATATCAACTGATGATGATGCCTTCGCAGCAAATAGGCCAAGGCGCCAAAGGGTTAGGTACACCAGCAGGCCATCCTACTCCACAAGAACCGCTGCAAGCCCAGCAACAAGCGCAACAGCAGTATCAACATGGCATGACACAGTACGTATGGCAGCAGCAACAGCAGCAGCCTCAGCCACCGCAAGCTACCCAACAACAGGAGCAACCTCAGCCACAACAACAAAGTTCTCAGCCTCAGCAATTTGTGACACCTGAATATGCAAATATTGCGGCGGCACCTCAGCGTTATGCTATCGTTACTTCTGGCGGTCAGCAACAATATGTAATGGCAATGACGTTGAATCAGTTGCAGCAGGCCCAACAGCAGCAAATCCAGCAACAGATTCAGCAACAACAGTCACAGGTGGTGAGACCCGTCTATCTCACTAGTCACCAACCGCAACAAATGTTCGCCACCTCAATGGTTCCATCTGGTATGCCCCCAGGATACCGTTTTAATTAGCTTCATGCATTCAGCTGTGGGTGGCTCTGGGATTGAAGTTGTAGAAGAGTAAATGCGTATATATATATGGGTGCGCTTTTGTTCCTGGTGCTGATTCTATCAGGAGATCAAATGGGACTGGCTCTTGGTTGTTGTGCAAGGGAGAGTGGGTCATCGGGTGTGTCAGGCTTCGGGACCGATAAAACCGCCTTGAGAAACAGGAACCATGGACTATGAGAAGCGGAAAACAATAACAACAACAACAACGTGGAACAAAAGAACACAACGGACGAGAGCAGCGGTCACCTAAAGGCATATGCAGAAAAAGAAACGGGAGGTTACCACCTCTTCTTACATAAGCAGAGTGAAACAACGAACATGAAGAATATTGTGAGATTTCCCTACATTTTTTTTTTTGGTTGATAGGTCTGAAACCAGAGTGTCTGCGGCCATAAATGTTCCGGTGCATGTTTTTTTATCTTTTTTTATCTTTGAGGGTAAGACAAGACATTTAGTGACGTAATGCGCTATAACTTAGCGCGAGGAATAAGAAGGTTCGGGAGAGGGATGACTCTCACTTGCACCCATCCACACGCATTCATGCACGAAAGGGAGGGGATAATAGAGCGATTTTAGCTCCACCCTCTTTTCTCTCCTACTTCATTTTTTTTTTTTTCCTTTCGTCTGCATGTGCGCGTTTTTTTTTTTTGTTTTTATTCCCATCGTGTTCCCACACCTCTCGGAAATGGAAATAAGAGGCAGTGGAGCCAAGACGGCTACGGAGACCACCGCAGCCCTCTACTCATCTATTCATTGAGCAAAGATGAAAAGAGGCGGAGAGGAGTTAAGGAATGAAGGTCCAAAAAAAGGACTGAGAAGTGAGAACAAAAGGTACGGACGGAAAAGACCCAACTATCATAAGAAGAAGAAGGGTCTTTTTTTAAAATCAAAAAAAAAAATATCAACAAGGGTGCGAGAATAACAACAGCAATAATAATTGTAAGATCCAGTAGGCGATGGTAAATACCTTATAAGAACGGAAAAAAAATATCACTGCAATTTAGGGGGGAGATGAGCTCACTGAGGATCAGCGTTTCCTCCCATAATTCGAACTTCTACCTCTTCCCAAACAACAATTCCTCTCTTTCTTTCTCTCCCCCTCCTCCTCCTCTCCACGAAAGAAAAAGGGAAGCTTTTTTTTTTTCTTGTCGGGGCGGTGGTGGTAGTAGGGCGTGGGATGCGTACAGGCACTGTATTTTAGAGCAGAAAAACCGGGAAGATACATGTTCTTTTTTCACTTGTGTGTGTGTGCCTGTTTGCCTTTCATTGTGTCTTCTTTGTTCTGTTTCTTGTTGTTGTTCCTGTTCATTTGTTTTCATTTCTTGTCTGCATTCTCTGATTCTCCGTCTTCTTTTTTTTTTTTTTATTCTTGTTTGTTTGGCCTCCCACCTCCCCCCCTCTTTTTTGGACTTCCACCCCCCTCTTTCCCTGTCAAACGCACATTTCCACTTTCGTGCAAATCCCCTCCTTTTTTTTTTTGTTTTTCCGTTTATCTTTGGATTGTTTCTTTTTATATTACTTCTACTACTATTTTATACTAATATTGTTATTAAGACTCCGGAATTCTTGAGGTGCGGCGGGGACGTGAAGGCGGCAAAACTTCCTTCAACCTGTCTGTGTCTGTGTGTGCGGGAGGGGGGGGGTCATCCGTTACATACGTATGTATGAATATATATATATATATATATATATATATAACGAAGAAAAAAGATAAGAAAGCAAACAAGGAACAATAGCCAACAAACAGAGGAACGTACGCACACACACACACACGCACACATGCGTCATGCTTATATATGTATATATATTAAGTATATGAATGTATGTGTGTGTGTGTGTGTAAAATGCGAGCAAAGTGTTTTACCGTACGACAAGAGGTGCAACTCATGCGCATACGTACATACACCCATTTTCACACGCCCCCCCTCCCCGTCTTAAAATTTTTTTTTTTTTTAGCTTAGCGTTAAAAAAAAAGGCAATATTGCTGCTCTTTCAAAGACTGTAATTCAAGTGATCTCTTTCCTGTCGTGTTTATAGTTTTGTTTCTGAATGTGGTAGACAAGTGAAATACCCAGAAGAATCGGAGATGCTTAAAAAAAAAAAATGATAAACGTGATGCATCTGCAAAAAACAAAAGTTTTTTTTTTGTTTGTTCTTCTTCTTCTTGCTTGGTTAGCTTAACCTTTTTTTTGTTTGTTTGTTTCTGTTGTCGCTGTTTTCTTTTTTTTTTTTTCTTTTGTTCTGGTAATTGAACCTCCATTTTCATTTTTTCGTTTGTTGTTTTCCCTTCTCTCTTTCGGAGAAGGGTGAGTAAGTGGTGGTGGTGATGTCTTTTTCTTTTTGTTGTTGTTTTTTTTTTCTTCCCGTGTTCCGGTGCCTCAAGCGTATCCTTCAACTATTACTATTATTGTTATGATTATTGTTATTGTTATTACGATCATCATGAATCAATCGACCGTGAAATCCATCAATAACCTCCTATGTCGTATATATATATATATATATATATATACGAGTGTACGTGCAGAAGAGGCCTTTGTCTTACATACACATGTAAGTTATCTACTCACGCTAATTGTCATATGCTCTTAGCGGCGTGCAATTACACCGCCTTCGCAACGACACAGAGTGGGTGAATGGTATGCACAATGAAGGAGTTCCTTGTAGGTGTGGAGATTTGTGTGGTGACTTAGAGGAAAGGAGCAGAGATGCATATACATACACACACACAGATATGTATAACATATCTGTGTGTGTGTGTGATAACTCACCACGACGAGAAAAGGAGGGCAGAAAAATGAAAAGCTAAAGGAACGAGGTCGTGCTGCCAGAGGCGTGAGTGTGAGAAGAGGGGGGGTATACGGGGAAACCCCCCCGCCACGGAAAGTGGAAAAACGAAAAGCCCCAAAGAAATAAAGAAATAAATGTGCGTTTTTTTTTGTTTTGTTTTGTTTGTTTGGTTTTCTTTTCTTTTTTCTTTGAGTTTTTTTTTTTTTCTTCTGTTTTTGTTTATTTGCTTCTCGTTTTTAAAATGATGTGATGACGGTGCTTCTTTCGCTGCAGCTTCTGGTTTCTGCTGCGCGGCTTCAGGAGCCCTCTAAGAAAACCAAGTAACAAAAACCACCACCACCACCACCACAAAAAAAAAAAAAAAACGCCCCCTTCAAAGGCGGGGGTCTCTCTTCCTGCACGTAAAAAATATAAATAAATAAATAAAAATAAAGAAAAAAGAGTAAAGCGCGCAGACAAAAAAAAAAAAAATGGAAACATCAGCAAGAGCAAGAGGAAAAAAAAAAAGAGAAAACAGTAAATAAATGTAGACTGGAATAGAAGGGGAAGGGGAGTGGAAAGTGAAGTCAAATACAAACCGTGTGCGGCCTTTTCTTTCTGTTGTTGCCGTTCCTGTTGTTTTATTGCTTCTTTTTTCTTGCCCATGCCATACGCAAGCGCTACCAGCAACGGCAAGAAACAGCGAGACTCCCCCTCTTCGTCCTCATTTCCACAAATGAAAAGAAAACGCAAACAAAGCAATAGACCTCCTGTGCCTTCTTTCCCTTTCGCTCGTTTGTTTTTGATTTTCTTTTTGTCTGTCTGTGGTGTTCGTGTTTGTTTAAAGTCGCTCTACACATTAAAAAAAAATTTTTTTTTTTTATTTGAGGAACAATAAGTTTTTTTTAACCCGCTGAAGAAAAGGGGGGATGGGGGAAGGGAGGCCTGCGTTGGCTGTGCCTTTTTCTTTCCACAGTTACCGTTTCTTTGGTTTTTTTTTTTTTCTCTTTTCTTCAGCACGTCTCCAGAGGCGGAAGAGAAGGAGAGGGTGTGGGGGAGGGGAGGGATTCGGCTTGTGTGCGCCGTGGGGAGACACCAGAGTAGATTGGGAACGGGGAACACATTTATTGATGCGCACACACACACACATATATATATATATATATAATGTGCGTTTCTGTAGAGCTGACAGCCGTGAAAAGAAGAGAAATACTTTTTTTTTTTTGGTGTTGTTTTATTAATTTGTTTATGTTTCTTTTTTTTTTTATTGGTTTTATAACTTCCCAAATGAATGTATGCCAGGTAGCGAATAAGTGAACTAATAAGAAGAAATATATCATTTAATCCCATCACCCCATCGAAAATATTCTTCAATGTAGATTGCGTAAAAAAATAAAAATAAAAATAATAAAAATAATAAATAAAAAAAAAATATATATATATATATAAGTATTTATATATAAACATATGAGTTAACCTACCATTTGTGTACCCCGCCTTCCCCCACCCCCCCCTTTTTTTTTTGTTTGTTTTTGCTTAACCTACGGTTTTGAGCCATCCGCGTTGTGCATGCATATATATATATATATATATGTGTGTGTGTGTGTGTACGTGTACGTACACGATGAGCAGCATCGTTTTTTTTTTTTCCCTTCTTTCCTGTTAAATGCTGGATTTTAATTATTAAAAATGATTTCGTATTTATTTAGTATATAATATAATTGACTCTCTCTCTAAATATACATATATATATGTATTTCAAGGCTAATAAATCCCTCGTGATAAATATGCCTGAACATTTTCTCCCTTAGTTTGGTTTTATTTCTCTGCGCGTTTTTTTTCTTCTTCTTCTTCTTCTGTGTGTTTCGTTACTTGTGGACGCCCTTCTGCTTTTTCACACCTGGCTGAAAGCCGCTACGCATGTACTTCCCCAACCCCGCCCCTTACGACGCACACACACACATATATATATATATATATATATATATATATATATATATACTTAATATGTCTGACGACGAGCGCACACCCTGCTCGTATATATTTCTCTTTTCGTTGCGCACATGTGTACGATGGAGTGTAGAATTGATAAATAATAATACCGCTTCTTGGATAACACCGTTTTTCCTTCTTGCTTGTGTTGGCTCCAGTGATTTGCAGCTTTCATCTCAAGCCCTTTCTCATCTGCTTGATGTTATTTGCCGTCCATCTGCTCCCTTCCTTTTTCATGTAGGTTGCATGCATGTGTGTCTGTGCGTGTGTGTTTTATGCCTGCGGGGGCGGGGAAGTGTTCTCCTCGGAACTTTTGGTGCACCCCTCCCTCCTCTCACTCTTTTTGTTTGTTTTTGCTTTTGTTTTGTGTCAAGACGTTTACATCTTTCAAAGTTGGCGTGCCGCTGTTACTCCTTCTCTCGGCTCATATATATATATATATATATATATATATATGAGTAGATGCAGGCTGTATTAAGCCATGTGACTCATACACCCGCTCGTGTTGTTTCTCATCTTTTCTCTGCACCACGGCAGAATTCCTTCCCCCTTTTTTCCCTCTTTCCCCCCCCTTCATTTCTTTTTCTTTTTGCGAAGCACTTGTGTGTTTTCGCTCCTCTTTGTTTCCTGTGGGTGCGGACGAGTGGGTAATGCGACTCCTCTGGGAAGATAGATACTCCTCGTCCTCACACACTCTATCTGTGGGCCGGCCTTTTTTGTGTCGCGTCTCACTTTTTCTTCTTCTTTTTGTTTCTTGTGTTTTTATTCGTCTTGCGAAGAATAACATCACAAAAGAACCCGCCCCCCGCCTTCCGTTTCTTTTTTTTTTTCGGTGTGATCATGTGCTTTTTTTTTTCTTTTTTTTGTTTTCTGTGCGTCTGTGTTCCTGTTGTTCGTGAAGTGTAAACCAAATTTTAACTTAATTTATTTATTGTTCTCCGTGGTATTTTGTTCGACATTCAGTTTGCTTTTCGTTTTCTTTTTTTCTTTTTGTTTTTGTGGGGGGGGGGAGGGGGTTGTGTGGGTGGCGTTCATTCTCATCTTTGGCTCTGCATTCACGGGCGTTACTCTTCGTTGTTTTGTTTTGACGCGTAAGTGTGGAAAGAAACTAAAACAAAAAACAACAAAAGAACAAAAATATAAGCGAGGATCTTTTTTTTCCCACATTCCGTTTGATCGGTTTCAGCGTGCGCTTTTTTTTGTTGTATATATATATATATATATACGTGTGTGTGTGTGTGTGTGGGGCGCTCTCGCTCCATGCGCCTCCCGTCGCTTTGTTTCCCCCGCTGGCGAGGGGAGGGCGGGGGGCGCATTCGCGTGCCCGCCACTCCCGTTGTCTTCATTCCTTCTTCAGGGCTTTTGTTCTTTAGCATGTGCGCACATCCCGTTGGAGTTTACGCTTCTTCTTTTTGGCGCTTACACACACACGCTCCTCGTTTCACTGCTATTTTTTTTCTCGAGTTGTTTCTGTTTTCTTGCGACACTACACAAACGCACACACGTTTTTTTTTTTTTAATTTTAATTTTCTGTTGATTGTGGTGGCGGTGGGTTCTCTTCTCTGCATGCGTGCGTACTTGTAGATAAGCTTCTGAGAGGACCCTTTACCGGTCGCAAAGCGGAAGGAGTGTATATATACATACATATATATATATATATATATATATATATATATGTATACGACACTGCCACCACCAACGCAGACAAAAAAAAAAAACAACAACAACAGCAGCAGACTGATATCAACGTGTAAGAAACGGCCCGATTTGCCCCACACACTTTCGTTTTAAATTTTCTTTTCACCTTTTTTTTCCTTCCTCGCTAGAGGGAAGCTCTTTGTAGCATGTGAGACACCAATGCGAATTAATGAGAGGGGAGGGGAAAACAGAGGCCAATAAAAAGGGGGCGAAAGGAGAGCATCGGCGTCAACATGAACAGCCGAGACGAAGAAATATTTTGGTCTTTGACGGCAGGAGTAACGGCTACAGGAATTTGGGGTGATAGCGAGAGAGTTTGTGTGGTGTCGGACAGTGGTGGCGCTCCAAGCTGTTCTGTTTTTTTTTTTTTTGGTTTTGTTTTTGTGCATCGTTGCGCCAAGTCGGTTTTGCGCTTTTTTTTCTTCTTGTGTTTGTTTGTTTGATCTCTGCTTTTTGTCCCTCTTCACCCCCCTCCCCCCGAATCATTGTTTCGCGTGAGGCTTCTCGTTTCTCTCGGCCCAGGATCGCTTTTTCGCGTTGACTCACCCACTCATATTTTCATGTCTCCTCCTGCCCGCGTTTCTCTCCTTGTATGTGCGCATATATACACATACACTTAATTCCTTACGTTCATTTCGTCCACTCCCCGTTCGGAAGGCGTGGGGGTAACGGGAAAAAGGGGGGGGAGCGTGAGGTGACAAATATAACAACTCATCCGAACGCGAAAAACAAAGAAAAGGCTAGGGGAGGCTGAAGAACAGTAAAACTTCTCCTCTTTATCAATATTAAACACCGTCAGTGTTTGTGAGCAAACGCACACCTGTGCTATCATTTTTTTTTCTTTTTCGTGTGATTTTTATATCTCTTTTTTTTTTATTTTTATTTTTTTTTTTACTATCTCTTTAGTTCTTTCTTTTTTCGGTTTTTTTTTTTTCCTTTTGTTTGTGCGCGTGTGTGCGTTAATGAATCATGTTGAGTGGCGTTTCTGCTCTTTTTTTTTTCTTCTTATTTTGCCGTGTGTAATGCCCTTCTTTCGTTCTCCTTCACTAGGCTTCTGATGTTGGCTCCACACCTCCTCGCGCAAGAAATCATACGTGCACACAACTGTGCCATGAGAGATTGCTTTCCTCCCCCATTCTCCCTCTCTCTCTCTCTCCCTCTATTTCATGATCGCTTTTCTCTCTTTTCTTCATCTCTGCCTCTTCTTTTCCTTGTGCGTCCGATGGCTGCGCATCGGCTGCTTTCTTTAAGAGGAAGAGGCGTCAAACGGCGAAGGAAAAAAGGGAAATAATAAGGAAGAATCGGAGAAATAAGACCGTCATGTCGGAGTTGAAGAACGGCAACGGCGAGGAGCACCCCAATGCAGTCTCAGTATTCATTGGGCTTGGTCCCGCCGCATCCACAATTTCCGATGATGCCCTGCGTCAGCGGCTGGAGGAGGTGGTACCGGTTCTCGGCGTGCGCATCCGTGGCCGTTGTGCCTTTGCGGATGTGCCAGATTCAAGGGCTGCTGAGAGGCTTGTGGCGGAGCTGGACGGTAAATCTATTGGTGAAGCTCGCATGGCGGTGCAGATCAGTCGCACAAAAGAAAAGGATCGACCATCAGCCTTTGCAGCCGGTGGTGGTGGTGGTGGTGGTGGTGGACGAACGTCGATATTTGTTGGGCTCGGTCCCTCAGGTGGCATTATATCCGATAAAGAGCTCCGAAATAAGCTGGAAGAGGTTGCACCTGTTGTCGGCTTTCGCCGCCGCGGCCAGTGCGCGTTTGTCGATGTAGCCGAGGTGGGGCACGCGTCAAGGATGATTCAAGAGCTAAACAACCAGTACATGGGCGATTGCCGCTTGTCTGTGCAGTACAGCCGTGACAATAAGCGGCCGCGGTACGAGATGGGTATGGAGAGGCATAGCCGCACTATGGGCTCTCGGCGCCGCCAAAACAACAGCAGAGGCCGTCGCAGTGATAGTCCAACCAAGCGGCGCCGTCGTCGCCACAGGAGTCGCAGCTACAGCAGCCGTTCCAGTTCAGGACGCAGGAGCAGTGTTGTCTCCGATGACAGCCGCGACTATCGTCGACGTGATCGTCGCCGCCGCGATCGCAGCCGCAGTTACAGTAGCCGATCCCGATCAAGTAGCCACAGTTACCGCAGGCGTCGTGATTAAGGTTAGAGTACTAATAAATGGGTGAGGTTAACAACAAAAAAAAAAAAAGGAAGAAGGTGAAGGCTAACCGTTGGGGAGGTGTGCGAAAAGGGATTAAAAGCGTGCCAGAATGGGTTCTACGAGCAGACGTACTGCTAAGTGATGCTTCTACGTATGTATATATATATATATATATATATGCGTGCGTAGATTTGGCGTGTACTGTTGCGCGACCTCATGTGGTTTACTAGAGCTTGATACTTACCCTTCGCCCTCAACCCTCTCCCGTCCCTTCCCCATCGTTCTCTGCAGATCCGGACAAGGTGTGTACACCATGTGGGCGGATGCATGTGGTGAGCTCAGTTGTTTTGGAATAACAAGGAACGGGTGAAGAGGGGGGATATAAAGCGCAGCAAAAAAAAGGGGGGGGGAAGAAGTACCTGTAAATATTAGGGAATCTTTGATGGTGGTGGTGGGGAGAGGGTTGCCCTGAGAATATGAGATGGGGGCAGGCAAGAGAATACATGAAAGGAAGGAGGTAGTCGAAAGCGAATGACGCAAGCTGCTAAGATGATGGGAAAGTGCATGAACATTTTTAAGAAACAAAAAAAAAAAAGGAGGTTGAGGCGAAAGCAAAGAACAAATAAAAGTGAGGGGTAGGTCACCTGCAGATTCTTTAACCAACGCATGAATAAAGAAATACACAGCGAACAAAATTTTTTTTAAAAAAAATGAAAGTAAAATAGAACAAAAAAGGTAGTTTTTTTTATATGTGTGCTTGTGTGTGTGAATGCAACACATGCATGAAGGGGTGACCAAAAGAACGTAAGACGCACAGGATGAGGACTTGTTCAGCGAGAAGAGGTATGTGCGTGTGTATGCATACATGCAGGGGCTCCAGTGGTGGTCTGTGCTGCTCTGCGGCTCATTGCATCTTTCCATGCTGTGGCGGCTTTCGGCTGTGCCTTACGATGGAGAGCAGGGTATCTGCCTTTGGAAGGAGAGAAATGCACAAACACACACACACACACACACGCATGCTCCTACTTCTGTTCTATCACAATTTCCTACTCTCTGCCCATTGGTTCGATCCAGCGTCCTACAACCTGGCCGATCTATCGATGGATTCCGTAAGGAGTTGGGTGACGGCAAAAATAAAAGCAGCAGGAGCACTAAGGGCATCAAATAAGAAGAGTGTGTGAAAACAACAACAACAAGTGGGATGGCTAGTAAAGGCAGAGGAGGTCAATGAGTCTTTCTATCATCTCTCGCCACTGCTCCGCCATCACCGTCTGTTTCACGTGTGCGAAGGAAAAGAAGGCGGGGGGATATCTCTTTGTTTCGGACCTTTCTATTGCGTCCTCGTTCGCTTCCTTTCCTCTGTTTGTCTTCATGCAGACTCATCGCTCTAATACACCTTCACAGTGAAAGAAGCAGAACTTTTGTTTCTGTTTCTCGTCGTGTCTGGCAAAATTGAGTGTGGGGGCTCGCACGTGTTCCCCCTCTTTCTCAGAAATTCATTTTTTCCTTTTTTGCCTTCTTCTTTTTCCCTTTGGTCGCACGAATTTCCGTAGCACCAGAGTGACTATATAGAATAGAAAGGAAGAAGGATTTACATTTGCTTCACTCGGATAGAATGACGCGTCTGTATTAGCGTTAGGGGTTTTTTTTTTCCCCCACCACGCCTTTTCTCTCCTCGCCGTTTTATCCCCGTTTCTTCTCTCTTCTCCTGCTTTATCCCGTGTTTGCCCTTCTCGCTTCTTCCGATCATCGGGTTGGAGGAGAACCTTCAGAAAAGGATACTGGGTTTCACCTCTATATGGGTGGCCAATTACGGATCCTAAAGGAATGCGTGTTTGGGTATTTGTGCAGCTACAGTGACAAGAGACGCATATAAAGGAGTGTGCACGCTGAGAGTCATTCCGTGAGATAGCGGAGGGATACACACCGATAGAACGAGGAGCAAGATGCCTGTGCACACATATATATATATATATATATATATATATATATATATATGTGTGTGTGTGTGTATGTGGGCCTGTGATGCACTCTCCTGATTCCTTCCCTCCGGCGCTTCTTTCCAGTGCTGATGGTCTTTCAACTGCCGTTTAATCCCCTCCTTCCCCTCCCTCCTTGCAAGGGTGAATTTGACTGGCTGTTACGGATGCTGCTCTTCCCTTTCACGCAACGCAATGGTGGCGTACTTCATTCCCCACATACAGTCAGCCGACTGGACTGAGAAGGACGTGCAGAGATCCACACAAGCATACGGGATGCATGCAGCAGGGCTCAGGGGGCATTAAAGCGCCGTCTTTATTTGTGATTATGCGCTTCCTTCCAGGTTTCAACCCCCCTTTCCCTTCGTTCAAAAAAAAAAAAAAAAACTGAAACAAAGCGTCAAGATTTCTTGCATTCTTACACAAGCACACGGGTAGAAAGAGTCTTTGCTCTTGTTTAAATGAACAAAGTGCATCGTATTCCCTTTTTTTTTTTTCTTGTCTTTGTGTTTCGGTTTGCTTTACAGGTCAGCATACCCCACACAAATCGCGAGCGTCTTAACGCAATCATACTAGGAATACGAACAAAAAAAATATATAATAAAGGAACGAGGCATAACATACCAGTTATCAACAGCATACAACAGTCTAACAAAAAACGATGACATCCGAGTACGATCATCTTTTCAAGCTTCTTTTGATTGGTGACAGTGGCGTCGGGAAGTCTTGCCTTCTTCTTCGTTTTGCTGACGACAGTTACACGGAGAGTTACATCAGCACAATCGGGGTTGACTTTAAGATTCGCACACTGAACCTTGATGGGAAGGTGATCAAGCTGCAGATATGGGATACCGCTGGGCAGGAACGTTTCCGCACCATTACCAGTAGCTACTACCGCGGCGCGCATGGCATCATCATCGTGTATGACACTACTGACATGGAGAGCTTCAACAACGTCAAGACTTGGCTTTCCGAAATTGACAAATTTGCCAGTGAAAGTGTGAACAAGCTTCTTGTCGGCAACAAGTCAGACTTACTGATGAAAAAGGTGGTTGACACTCAAATGGCGAAGGACTTTGCCGACAGCCTTGGCATTCCATTCCTCGAGACAAGCGCGAAGGAGGCGGTGAATGTCGAAGAGGCGTTCACCAAAATGGCGATGGATATCAAGAAGCGCGTCGTTGCGCAGGGTGGTGCGGGTGCGGGTGGTGCACACAATAAACCGTTACTCTCCAGCTCTAACCGCACGTCTGGTGGAAACAACAATAAAAGTGGCTGCTGTTAAGACAAAAAGGAGAAGTAGCATTAGAAAACCCCCCCAAAAAAAAAGAGAAACGGAAAAAAAAAGTGAAAGGAAAAGAACGTGGAGACGAAAAAGAAACACAAGAACAAAGAAAAAAGGGGGACAGGAAAAGCAACAACGGCAGCGGCAGCAGTGAGTGAAATTGAAGGAGCAACGACAGTGAATAAGCTCTGCCTTCACAGGAAAGGAAAGTAAAAAAAAAAAAAAAGAGGAGATCTGTGAGAGAGAGATGGGGAAGAGTTGCTGAATGAAAATGCAACAACACCAACAACCAAAAAGAAGGAAACTCAGAAAAATAAACATACAAATGCGGGTGTAGAAAAAGTGTGTGTGTCTATTTGATGAAATGGGGGAGAATGGAGGGGTATAGCGACGAGGAATGCTCGACAAAAAAATAGGGGACGAAGCAGAGTTGTGTCTGTGTATGTGTGCAAGGGCTTCCGGGGCGATGTTTCCCTTGGAACGTCAGAGCTGGTGACGAAAACGAAAAAAAAAAAACGAAAGGGAGATGTGAGCCACCGCGAAAAGACCAAAACGGGTTTCCACATGCGGCCAATCTTTGCAGTGGCTGATTATATGAAGGGCAATGGAAATTAGATGGCAAACGTTAAGGCTCAATACGGGATGGATAAAAGATGTTGAGGAGAAAAGAATGAGGTGCAGCGGTGGGCCATTGAGGGCAGGCGGTTGTCGCGACGGAGTGTGGCCATGGGGGAAAAAGAGGGGGGGGGGGCATGAGGAAGAGGAGGGTATTGGCAAGAAACATAAGGAGCGGGATGAGGGAAGTGAGAATTAAATGACGTTGGTTGCTGCCAATGTCCAAAAACACGAATGCGATGACGAGAACAAAGAAGTGAATACACGGAAAACGCAATGAACAAAGGAGGAAGGAGTGAATTCGATGTACACAATGGCTGCTTGATGACTAGAGGAGGCTTGTTGCAGCGACATGCAATGGCCGTACCCACCTGACGTACGAGGCACCAGGATGAGTTCATGGGTCAAAGGATGCGTTCTTAGTTGGTGACACAGTGAGAAAGTCATGAAGAGTTATCGCTCTTCATCTGCCTTTGGTTCTTTTTCCGTACGTTTTTCAGCTGCTGCATTCTTTTTTTCGCTTTTCTATCCCCCATTTCTCTCTCTCTCTTTCTTTCTATCGGCATGTGTGCGTATATGCTCGTTTATTTCTTTGTGCGCACCCCATTCCCCTCCGTTTTGTTCCCATGCCAATGTTCCCCCCTTTTTTTCTTCTGCTCCGTTCTGCTCGTCTCTTTGCTTTTTTTTTCCCCCCTCTTTTCTTTTTTTTTTGTCCTCCTTGGGCTTTTTTTTTTTCCTTCTCCGCGGTGGTCTTTCCTGATGATTTTATTTGTTGCCTTGCGAAATCCCCGCGGTTCTGCGACCTTCTCCAAGTTTTAACACTCCTTTTCTCGTTATATATACATATATACATATATGTATATTGTGTAGGTGTGTGCGCGCTTGTGTTTTCCGTTGTTTTTTTTTCCTTTTCGTTCCTTCGCGTGTGCGCTTCGTTTGCCATTAACGCGAAAGGAACACAGTAGAGGCTGTCACCACCAGCCATTTACGCCCGACTTTCATTGTGTCTCTCCCAACTCTTCTTTTTTTTTTTCTGCCATTTCTTCTGTTATCCTGTTCTGCTTGTGTTACGAGTTTCTCCGTTCTCTCGTTTTCTTTTGTTTTGTTTTGTTTTGTTTTGTTTTGTTTTTCGTTCTTCAGATGCCCTCCTCCTCTTCCGTCTCTTCTTTCATTGTACGCACCTCACACCCTCTTGCTGGTGTGTGGCTCCTGTGCAGCTTTTGTCTCTGTTTTTTTTTTTTTTTCCCTTTTCTTCGTTGTGCACACGTTCTTAATTCTCAGCAGCAGCAGCGCGTAGTGAAACTAAAGGCAGGTGCTCGTTCCTTAGGGTTAGTGGGGAGAAGAGAGCGATTAGTACCGTCACTTCACACCTCCTCCACAAAAAAAAAAATAAAAAAAAAAAAAGGGAAAACAACAACTGAGGTTGTGGGTGGTTTCATTTATATACCGTCCAACCAGAGATCGAACGAAGCGACACACACGCGGAAAAAAAAAAAAGAGAGGAACTAAATAGTTGTTTCATTTAGGCCTGCCTTTTTTTCCCCCATTTTCTTTCTATTCTCGGTGCCATTTTTTTTCCATCCCTGTGTGTGAGAAAGAAAGGAAAGGAAAAAAAAAAAAAACTCTGACGCGGCAGAAGAACGTTGCTATTCTCATCTATCGTTAGTGTGCGCGTGAGTGCGAGAAAGAAAAAGTGAAGGGCGGTCGGTCAGCTTCAAACCAATCAACAGAAGCGAGGAGAGCAACCCCCCTCTCCCCTTGTCTGACGAAGCAAACAGGAAAAGAAAATCCCAATAGAAGAAGGGGTGAGACTTATACCTCTCTCTCTCTCCTCGTGCGCTCTCTCCCATAATATATATATATATATATATATATATATATATTTGCTGCTCTCAATACAGATCATTAAGAGTAACTTTGTGAAGGCGATTGTTGGCATTCAACACAGTTTCCTGCGTTGACTCCGGAGCGAAGGGAAGCAAAGATCCCACTCGTAATATAAATTTTTGCCCATTATCCGCACATTGTAAAAAACAGCTAATGACCGATTCACACCTGGGCTCAGCCTCGATGATCGGCTCCACATTTCCTGAGATGATGCTGCTGGAGACACAAACCTTTTGTGTCGTTTGCGGAAGATTCGGGTCTGATTTTGTTTTGCGGAAGTCAGGCCTGAAATGCAGTGGGTGCGTTGGAAAGATGGCTAACAAAGAGTGGGTACGACTGCAGCACCGACAGGCCAGCGAACTACTTTCTCACGCTGCGGCGCGCGCACGGCAGAACTGCAACGGCTCTGTTTTTCCATTAATGTTCGGCTCCAGTCGCTGTGGATTCTCAAGTGTGATGGATAGTGAAGAATGTGGTTCCTCACCCACAGATCACTCGATTGCACATGAGGGCGGTAACGGTGAAACTAGGATGGCACCAGTACCTCCATCAAACGCTCCGCGTAAGCTAATCGTTCCACACCTTGATGAAGGGTTGAATGCGTTGGGTACTAAACAAGAGCCTCATATTATGGAGTACATCACTAATACCACTTGCTACCAGGCTGCTGCTGTTGGTGTCCGCGCTCCGGATCCACTTAGTTCAACAAGTAACACAGCTACCTCCTCAATGCCGGACACAAGTGATGAGATTGGGTTGAAAGAGATGAATGTTTCGCTTGTATCCTCCGTGGTGGGAAGGCAAGTGATACGCCGAAAGGCACCTGCCGTGCCACCGCGGGCTTCACGGAGTCATGCACAGCCATGTAAGGGAGAGCGAAAAAAATCACCCTCACCACAGCCGAAGCTGCAGATAGAGAAAGAACAAAAGGAGGAGGAGGAGGAGGAAGAGGTACAGGAAGTAAAGAAAGTAGAGAATAAGGTGGTGGACGGGATGAATGGGGAGACTTCACCCGAAGAAGGAACAAAACCTGCCTCTGTTGTTGATACTGATGCTGCTGGTGGTGGTGGTGATGGCGATGACAATATGGTTCCCTCTATTTCTGAGGCAAACCCGGTACAACACTTGCCGAAGAAGACAGGGCAGTCACATCCCCGTGAAACGGTAGTGCGCGAAGTGGACACAGGCGCATTATGTGCAAGTGTGGATGACGAAGCTTCACTCTCTTACGTGGATAACTCACTGCAGCTTCCGCCGCTATTGCAACCTGATATGTGTGGTCGACTCCCAAAGACACCTCGCGCCGACGACTTCATGAGTTTACCTGACACTTCGTCTACAGACTTTGTGAACAGGGAAGGATCTCCTGAGCGACAAAAGAGCTCCGTTTCTAATGTATCCCCTTCTCTTTCCGAGGCAAAGCGGAACCGCTCCTCAACGCACCGAACAGGAGCGGTTCCGTTCTCTTTCTCGTCATCGGCTATTAGTCCCGGGCGAAATTCGTTGCGGTCTTCTCTCGAAGGAGGGAGAAACATAGCTCCTCCAGTATTTGCGCTATCCAAAAATACGCCTGATGTTGGCGGCGGACGAAAAGCGCATGTGCGCACTGTTTCACCAGTCACCGGAAGAAAAATGAATAGATTACAACAGCAGAAGCAAAAGCAGCAACAGAAACAAAACTCTTGTGCGGATGCTGCATCTAGACAATTTGAACGTTGCAATGCTATCTCGGGTGAACCTGTTATTTATTCGTCATCTTCATCAGGATCCTCTTCCTCTGCATCCTCAGCGTCTTTGAACTCCAGAGATGCAATAGTGGAGCCTCAGACTTCCTTGAACACAACGTCACGTCACAAGGTTTACAATGCACCGATGGAAATTAAACAGCCCCTGTGCGTCAACATAGATCGTTTGTACGTGGCAGTGGAGTTGACGCAACCAACTTCTCTGGAATCACCCCGTTCTTCAGCAATTGTACGAGTTTCGTCATCATCGTCGTCTAACGCAAGTGCTACGCATGCTACTGCTGTTCCCGTACCTTCTGCGCCTGGAAGCAAATTCACCGTTACACGACATTTTTCATCAAGACATTCACGCTATGGAGGTGGCAGCAGCTTTGTCACTCAACAGGGAAGCATTCCTCGGCGATGCAGCAGTGCAGGAAGTGTCGATACAGCATCACGGCGAAAAACTAACCGACGTTCTAGGGCTACCCCGCCAGAAGGGGTAGAGGCGAATAGTCTTTCCTTCATGCTGTTTGTACGCGATCGTGATACCAAGGTTGATCTGTACTCTCTGAAGCGTCGTTACTTTTTCGATCTGGCGCCAATATTTCAGGAGCTAAAGTCACTGATGAATACACTACCGCCACTCCCGGTACGTCGTGTTCCTAGCACCCGTTACGTGACGGATAGCTTTGTTGCTGAAAGGAGGGCAGAGTGTCAGACATTTTTGGACGCTGTTGTACAAAATCATTTTCTTATACGCCATCCAAATATGGTACAGCTTCTGCGGCTGGAGCCGTATCTGCAATTCCAAAATGAGTCGGAGTTACCGATGGGTGGGGGTATTGCACATTCTCGAGATGATCGAAAGATTGTTTCTGCAAGAGGACTAAGCAAAAATTTAGAGAGAATGAGTTCACAACTAAATGTGGATGCTCTTAAGCGTCTTGGTTCTGTTCCCAATTTGACGTCGTTTAGGAGTGAAATAAGCAGCTCAAGTTACCTTTCAACCACGTCCTCAGTTGCGCGCTGTGGTGTAATGGATGCTATTGGAAGAGAAGACCTGGAAAAGGTTCAGCTGGGGGATCGGATTGGGCGTGGTACTTTTGGGACTGTCTACATGGGGTTATTGCCAGGTTCCTCTGCAATGGTTGCAGTAAAAGTACTTCATGTAAGCGGGAACTTTGATGAGGAATTTCTTCTTTCCATGATAAAGGAGCTGGACGTGTTGCGTGCGGCGCGGCACAAGAATATTATCCGTTTTCTTGGGTGCACATACCTCGAACGAGAGCGAGAGTTACGTGTGTTTACAGAGTTTGTTGAATGCGGAAATATCTGTACCATGGTCAAGAAATTTGGCTGTCTTCCGCTTTTAGTGATTCAAAAGTACATGACGCAGATTCTACGGGGATTGGAATATCTGCACAACATGGCAATTGTACACCGCGACATTAAGGGCGAAAACATCCTCGTCACAAAGAAGGGGCGCTGTAAGTTGGCTGACTTCGGCTGCAGTGGCACCTTGCACGAGTTAGAGGGGCGTGAGGAGATGCAGGGCTCTCCTCTGTGGATGGCCCCAGAGATCATTCACGGTGCATCTCCAGCGACGGCAGGTGATATCTGGGCTGTTGGCTGCGTGGGTATTGAGATGCTGCAGCGTCCCATTTGGAACATTGACGGGGACCTCAATCCGTACATCTTCCTTTATCGCGTGGGGAAGTTGAACCAGCCGCCTCATGGCTTACCTACGGAAGAAGAATTGAAGCATTTTAACACTAGTGAGACGCGAGAGGAGTACGGGTCTTTCACCATGTACCGAGACTTCCTCTGCTGCTGTTTGCGGGTGGAGGCGGAGGAGCGCTGGAGCGCTGCTGCATTGCTGAAGCACTCGTTTTTGCAGAAACCTATTTCAAGACATCTGCGGTGGATGCCACCGAAGAATGACACCTCCAGGACGGCGATGGGACCGGCATAAAACAATTAGATCGGAGAAACTACCCATCTGTACGCGCATGCACGTGGATATGTTTTTTCTCTGCGCGTGTACGACTTATGATGGAATATCCAAGGCGGCAAAAGGGGGATGTAAATAAATTCAATCACCTATTCTCTCCTTTAATAGCAACTAAGAGCAGCGAAAACAAAAATGGGAGAAAAAGAGGAGCAAAAAAAAAAGATTGCATGCACGATTGAATTGTTGGAGAAAAAAGAGGTTCATTCTGTGCATTTAAATGCGCATAGGCAAGGGAGAAGCAGAAAATGGAGGGGAAAACTTATATAGTGTTGGGAGAACAGCCCATAAAAAGGTAGTGAAATAATGGCGTGTGCGTTATGAACGTTCTCCGCACACATACACACACACACACACACACACTAGCAAACAAAAGATAATTAAACAGGTTTAAGATCTTTTTTTCTTGTTATAAGTTGTCTTTTCTGCAGCCGTTTTTGTTGTGGGGCTGAGGTGTATTTGCAGTGGTGAAGCAGCGAAAAGAAAAAAGAACGAAATTTAACACCGGAAAGAGGGGAAACAAGTAATCTCTCACTCCCTCTTTTTCGAGGGGGTTTGTTTGGGTAATCATAAGAGATAGGCACGGTCTCCCCCGCACGAAATGCGTTGTTCAAGGATGCTGTGCTGACAGGCAAGAAAAAGTAAGGAGGCTAATTACTGTGCGGGTCTGCGTCTATCTGTCTGCGTGTGTGTGTGTGGATATGTACAGAAGCCGTTGTGTGTTTTAATCCAACGGCACTCACAGGAGTCGAAAGGAGTGAAAGGGTGCGTGTTGTTGGTGGGCTGGACACGTAGACACCACCCATGAGAGTGGGTGCAGTGGGCCCCCTCCCTTCGGTTCCCGTTCCTTGCGGCTGCAGGTCACATCCACACAGACATGAGCACGAAGGTGGCAGAATGACCGCGAAGTGGTCGTCGTATGTCTTTGTGTGTCAGGTGAAAAGAAAGCTGAACGTAGAAAAGGGAGAAGAGTTTCTTTATATATATATATATACATACATGCGTGTGTCTGTGTGTGTGTGTGTGTGTGAAAACCAAAAAATGTTCTTTTGAGGAAACGAAAGGTAACTTTTTTTTTTTTGTTTTGTTGGTGGGGTGGCAGCACCAAACGACAAAAACTAAAAAAAAAAAGAATCATGATTAAAAAAGCACCGGCACAAAAAAATTTTTTTCTATCTTTTTAAAAGGAAAAAAATTTTTTATTATCCTTTCTTCTGTTTTCTACCTAATTGTGTTTTGAATTAGCTGCAAAAAACTCTTTTTCTGCTTCTTCACGGTTGGTATCGCTCGCGATGGGGGAGGGGCCGTCACTCGGGGGGTGGGTATTGGACCGCTTACGAAACGCAGAGGCACGCACATAAGGGTGCGGATATAAAAAAAGGAAAAAGAAAAAGTAGTGACGGACGTCTTCCCACTGCTGTTGATGAGGATGAAAATGACAACCAGAAATGTCTCTAAACATGAAGGGCGGTCTCCCCACTTTTCTCCGCATTGCTGATCTCTACAAGAGTATGGCTACATTTTCGAAAGGACATGGGGGAACAACTCTCGCGTTATACGGAAGGGAAAGTCACTGCGCACGTGTACGTACAAACGCAACAGGGTAACATCACCTTCAAAGGTGTGTATTGTTGTGCATAACCTAGCACATGCATTCCCTTCAATTTTTGAAGGGCTTTTGGCCTTTGTACACGAGTTGTCGATGTGTTATTGTTACGTTAGACTCATTGCGCACTTTTGCTTGCTTGGCTTTTGTGTTCATTTTTATTTCTTTACTGTGCTTCTTCCGATTTTCTTAGAGTTGAGAGGGGATAGAGTAAAAAGCAGGTCAAAGAGGAAGTGGAGAAGGAAGGATGGCGTCCGACTTTCAAACAGAACTCCAGGTACTTGAGAACTGCAAGCCATTATCTAGAGTGAGTAGTACGCAGGGTGATTGGCTGCTTGCTAGTACACGCCGCAACAAAGGCAATGTGGGAATGTTGGACCATGAAGAGAAGCAGCTGTCTTCGTCCTTTCAACCGGAGGAGGAGGCGGTAAGCCAAGGAATTTCGCACGTGGAGTCGGCTTCTACGTCCCCAGCCGCTCAGGTGCAACTTCACGCTTGTTCTCGCAGTAGCGACACCACCAACATTGTTGGTGGAAAGAAGACCACAGCTGCTGCTACTGCTGCCAGAAATTGTTCCCCGACGCCTGGTGAAGATCTGGAGGGGACACTCATCACCCTTGAGGTTTCCTCCTCAAGTATGGCAACAGAAGATGTGATGCCATCAACTTCTCGCGTGCAAACCAATCATGTTAAAACAATTCTGCTCTCTAATGTTAAGCGCAAGACGTCATCAGAGGGTGGTTCCGTCGGTGGAAGGAAACGGAAGGAGCTTCGCCCTTTGAAAACTGGCTTCATCACAACTATAACTGATGTCAATGACTCAGGGGAGGAATCTGTTTGTAGGGATTCCGTGCATCTCAGCAAATTCATTGTGAAGCAATCTTTGAGCCTTTCCACCACTCATCGTGGTTCTTCAGGAGCAGGTCAGAGGAGGAGACGCCTGGTAGTGTTGAAAAACAATTCTAATACACCCTCAGCTCCTCCTTCTGCCTCTGTGATCACCGATAATACTTTGAAAAACCGAACAGGGTGCAATATCACGATGCAGTCAGCTTCAGGAGTAGGATCAGCTCGTGAAGCGTCTGTGGCCACTGGAAAGACAAAAGAATCTGCAACCTTTTCGTTAGGAAATGTGGAAGAATTCAAACTGCACCAGATTTGTCCTGATGTCATTGTCTCCTCTGAAAGCGAGGGTGAGGAAATGCCTTCTTCTACTGTTCCCATCCCTTATTGTGCCACATATCGAAAGCGCGAGGTGCAAGCCTCCACCCAGAATGGAAGCAATGCGGTTCCGCCATGGAATTCATCGAACGTATCCGCATCTGCGTCTGCATCGGTGGCAGTTATTGATGTGGTAGAGGTGACAGAGCCAAAGGCAGACCAGTCATTTGAAAATACTGTAAACAATGGAAGAAATACACTCTCTCACCGCCTTCAAAGCGACAATTTTATTTCTGAGGATTTTGAAGTGTTGAAGGCAAATGCGGCATCAGTGTCTGCTTGTGATGATGAGAGCGACGGTGAGGTCATATCATTTTCAGAGATGAAGCGGGTCTCCAGGGAGATGGAAGAAGATAGGGGAAGGGATGTACCGAGTATTGAGGATGTACAACATGACGCCATTAAGGAAGTAGCTACCGTCGAGAGGCGAGAAGTGGCGGAAAAAGAGGTCCGGAATAAACGTGAGAATGAGACTGAGCAACTAAGGTGGAAAGAGTTGAAACCTTGTGAAAGTGTAGCTACGAGGGGGGAATCGCAGGCTGATGAGAAAAAGGAGAAGGATACATTAATTGCACAGGAAGTGAATACCCCTCAGCAGGAGGCTGTGCGAATATCCTTTACAACGCCATCAGTTATCTCTGCAGCACCGTATGTGAAGCAAACGCCCAAGGCGAAATGCTGCACTGTTATGTAAAGGGGAATAAATCCTCTGTGGCTTATTCATTTTTTTTTCTTCCGCCTGCTTCTGGGTCCCTGTGCTGAGCGCATAGTTTTCTCTTTTTTTTCCCCTTAACGAAAAAAGCTGGAGATCATTTTCTCGATATTTCTTTTTCTCTCTCTCTCTCTCTCTCTGTGTGTGTGTGTGTGACTTGTTTATCTCTGCCCTTTTCTTTGATTTCGGTTTTATTCGGCGCTTTTACCCACCAAATACCAACATAACGAAAAACGGGAACGTGGAGCGGCAGAATAACATTAGAGCAACAGTGAAACGAATGATGTGAAGTGAAAATGATTGCTGAGATATGCGTCGCTGGTTGCGTTGTGCAACGTGTAACGTATTTTTGCTTTCGAAATGTTTTGTTAATTGTTGATTGTGTATGTGAGCCTTGCTTTTTTTTTTTGGCGTTCAATGTTTCGGATGTGCGCGAAGAAAAGAGTTCAAAAGGCGTTTAAAGAAAAGAAAACGAAATGAAAATCGTCACGCACACACCGAATAAAAAAAGAAAGACCACCCCTCCCATGGTACCCCCAGCGCTTGCAGCTACACGTGCTGAATTGGGAGTGGGGGATGGAGCGGTGAAGTGTTTTTTCTTCGCTTTGTATTGGTGGGTATGTTTTTGCGTTTTTATGTGGAGGAAAAGTGTGTGAAGAATGATGGGACAAGGGGGAGGGGGGCGTTTTTGCCCATCCAATGCCTGGTGGTGGATGCGGCGATTAGATGGTGGGGGAAAGGGGTGGTGGCGTACGTGCTTGATTTCCCCATAGTAAGTGCGTTTTTTTTTTTTTGGTACGCCCCGCTCCGCTACTCTTTTCCCTCTTCCCCCCATTTTTTTTTTTTTTAAAAAACTTTTCTTTTCCTACTTCGCTTTTGCTTTCCACTGCCTGGAGGCAGTAGTTTTGTAGAATCACATCCCAACTTTTGCGTGCCCTCTGCTGTCATGTGGAAATCCGCGATACGGCGGCGTAGATGAAAAGGGGGAGAGGAAGAAGGTGTATTGAAAATGGGAGGCAAAGCAACAACTACAAATATATGATGATGGTGATGATTTGTGTGTCTCACACATCGTCCTCCGTATTTGGCCGGGAGGAAATAAAAGAAATTTTTTTTTTCTTTTAATTTTTGTATATTGTGTGCTTCCCTGAAGAGGAATTAACGAGGGCAATAAAAATTAATACGTGCAGAAAGAGATTGTATATATATATACATTGGTAGAGTGAGGGAGGGTGAGCAAACACAAATGGTATGGAAAGGCAGCAGTTCACTGAAATGACGCTTCAAATCGACTTTCTCGTCTTTAGAGTGAATGTGTACCCTGCCTGTTTTTCATTCTTTTGTTTCTTAACAATTTTTTTTTTCTCCATTTTGCGGTGTGTCTTACCACGTCTCCTTTGATTAATCGAGGCTTCAGCATCAGTGCAGAAGCTTGTACTGCTGCGTTTGTTTTGTTTGTTGTGCCCGCATCTTCTGCTTCTTCACCACGTGTGCATTTCGTCTTGTTTCCAACGGATATCAAAGTGCTACTTTTTCTTCTTTTTTTTTTTTTTTCTGGCTGCTGTTGCATTCCTCATCAAATACACTAAAAAAAAAAAAATAGGAGAAACACTCAGGAGAAAAAAAAAAAGATCAATAAGGTATATTAAAAAGAAACAAATAATTAAAAAAAAAAAGGAGGGGTCATCGCACCAAAAACAACAACAACAACAAAAAAAAACACACACACAAAACTAGCGGGAAAAGAAGAAAGGAAGAAGAAAAAAAAAACAACAACTGTACACCGAAACACATTTTGTATAGCAGCTGACTTTCGTTTCGAGGAGGGATTCGCTTTTTATTGTAGTTCTACACGCTAGTTGTGGGTGTCTGTGTGAAACCGTGTGCACAGTTGTTGACCTTGTCGGTGTTGAGAAGTACACAGCGTTACCGGGTGTGGTGTAAGCGTGGCAGAACGTGATGCCACCGGGGTCTCGACGTATTGGGCGATATGAGCTCGGAAAAACGCTGGGGTCCGGCAATTTCTCGAAAGTGAAACTTGGCCGCGACACGGAGACTGGGAAGGAATGGGCAATTAAAATAATAGATAAGGAACAGCTCGTGCGTGAGCGCATGGAGGAGCAGTTGAAGCGAGAGATCGCCGTCATGAAGATGCTGCGACAGCCAAACATTATTGAACTGCATGAGGTGATGCAGACTACAAACCATATTTATCTTGTTTTGGAGCTCGTCACTGGGGGTGAACTGTTTGACAAAATTGCTAAAGCACGACGGTTTGATGAAAATACAGCACGTTACTACTTTCACCAACTCATCGCGGGCATTCACTATTGCCATCTTCAAGGCATCGCCCACAGAGATCTGAAACCTGAGAATTTGCTGCTTGACGCAAATGATATGTTGAAGATATCCGATTTTGGTCTCAGCAATCTGCACAACGGAAACGCCGGGGGACAAGGCACCATGCTGCAGACAGTCTGCGGTACGCCCAACTACGTTGCCCCGGAGGTGCTAAAGGAGCGAGGTTATGACGGTGTTATGGCGGACATATGGAGCTGCGGTGTGGTTCTGTTCGTGATGATGGCTGGATATTTGCCGTTTGACGACGAAAATGTCAATGCGCTCTTTACGAAGATTGAGCGCGGGGAGTACCGTATGGCACGACACTTCTCTCCGGGTGCGCGTGACCTAATTCAGCGGATGCTGGAAGTAGACCCGACCAGGCGCATCACGGTGGAGAGGATTGTGCAGCATCCATGGTTTGCTATAGGATGGAACCCTGCGATGCTTTCGATGGGTGAAAGCCTGCATGTCTCAGAGGAACATGTGCGCAACGCTATCCAACAATTGGACTAATAACGCTTCTGCTTTTGTGCACATGCGTTAACACATTTTTTTTTCTTTCTCGTTCTCATTCCGTCTGCATGTGTTTTGTAGGGGATGAATTTTTTTGCTTGCTGCGCTTGTTTCTGGAGACCTGCGTGATATACATTGAGAAGCTGTCTGCATCTTTAGGTCTGTGGAGGGAGGGGAGTTGCTGGAACACATGAGCGGGGATTAGGAGCACATTGCATAGTTCAGGGAAGGCAATGAGATAGGAAGTGAGCGAAAGGGAGAGCAGTCGCTCTCTGTAGGTGTTGTAGGGGAGGTATGTACTGAGAGGGAATGCACCTGAGGCAAATAAGGCAAGACCGAGAAAAAAACCACGGCACGCATGCATTCAACCGAAGAAAAAAAGAGGGAAAAAAAAGGGGGGGGGGGTGCGCTCACCCAAAAACTGAAATGTCTCGAAGAAGAGCTGTTGGAAAAAGAAGGAACTGCCAACAAAAACAAACATAAAAAAAAGGTAGTGGATGATGAGAGTAGAAACTTGCCATGAAGTGTGCGCTCTGTGTGTGTGTGTGTGTGTATGTATCGTTTTCTTTCTGGTTGACACACTTTTTATTCCGCTCTACATGCGTCTATACGGTCGTGCATCCACAAGACAAATGTATTTTTATTTTCTTTTTGTCGTTGTTCCTAATGCTGGGGTGGGCGGTGTCATCACTCACATACATATGCACACACGCACTTACGCACACGTGATGGATACTTACGTGTGCCGATGACGTGAAGCAAAAGAAGAACAAATGCCCGCTACTTCCCTCCCACCAACGCACACACACACAGAAAAAAAAAAGAAAATGTTTTAGTTTGATGCTTTCCGCTTGGTTTTATCTGTCGTTTTCCTCTTTTATTTTTATGGTTGGTCTCCGTCTGGGCACGTCTTCGATCCACATGTCTTCCGATTTTCTCTTCCCCTCCTCCCCTTTTCTTCCTTTGAGAACAAGCAAATATATGTATGTATGTATGTATGTATATATATATATATATATAATAATAATAATAATAATATATAATAATAACAATGATAATAAAGCATAATAACAGCATCATGTCTTTGACGCCTGGTATTTACACGAGTAGAACTCAACGCAAACCGAAGAAAATCAGAGGGGTGGTGACAATGACGATGATGATGACACTGAATGAGCGAGGTGATGTGATGTGACGTCTATTTCTCTCTCTGTATATATATATATATATATATATATATATATATATATATATATACATACAAATGATCCTCTCTTTCTCTCTCTCTCTCTATCTCTCTGTGTGTGTGTGTGAGAGGGGGAACTACTCCCTTATTTTATATTATTCTCTTTTCTTCTTTCTTGCTCTTTTGCTGATTTCCCTCTTCTTTCCCCCTTCCTCCACTACCATCAACATAGTTGGTTTTAAAAGATATATAATCATACAGCTATGTAACGGTCTTTTCTTCCTCCGTATCTTCCTCTGCGTGTGTTCTTCCATCACCTGCTCATTATTTTTATCTATGCTTCATCGTTTTCTTCAAGTACCTCGTGCGTGTCTATGCGTTTTTAAATGGTGAAGGTGGATAATTTTCTTTTGTTTGTAATGAGGGTGTGCATTTTCTATTCCCCGTTGAATTTACCGGTGATGTGCGATTTCTGAAACTTGTGGTTTTCACTTGTCTTTCTTTCTTGTGGTTGTTTTCCTTTTTTTTTTGTTTTGTTTTGTTATTTCTTCTTGCGGCTCATATTGTTGCTACCACTGTTTCCACTGCTTCCATATTTTACCTCCATTTCTCCTGCATTACCCCGCCCTCTGAGTCTTGTGGAGCGTTTCCGTTTGCAAACGAGAGCGAACACAAATGGAAATATGTGTGTGAGGGGCGGAGACTGCATTTCCCCCAGCACCGCAGCGTGGTGAGTGTGGGACGAGGGGGTTCATGCGCAAAGGAGGGACGGCAGAAGCCAAAAGAAACGAGTAGTCTAACACGATAGAAGGATGGTGGAAGATTTTAGGAGGGGGGTCAGGCAAAAACAAACGAAGGTGAGGGTAGAAGAAAAAAAAAAAGGAAAGAAATGATGTGGGTGCATGCATGCATATGCCTCCAGTGAGAGGGAGGGAAGAGTATAGTTTTGGGTGAGCGAAGCAAAGGCACACAGATGTCTGCAATTCTTCATCTTCTTTCCCTCTCAGTGCTTCAATGTATTATTGTAGGTGTACCAATAACCACCTTGGAGAGGAAAACGGTTCTTTGGGCAGTGAATGAAGTCTCAATTTGAACTGCCCCCCTCTCAAACAATAACATCAACTCAAAAAAAAAAAAGTACCTCGTGACAATTTTGAATGCATACGTGTACACACACACACACATGCGTATATTTATATATGACTGTATGTGTGTGTGTGTATGTATTTATGTATACACTTCTCTATTGTTTTTTTTTCTCTCTCTTTCTTTTAATGTTGTTGTTGTTGTTGTTTTCTTCTTTATGTTACTCCTATTTGCTGTTTGATATTTAATCGCATTTCCATTGCTTTTACTGTCGGCACTCGGTGGAGGCACCTTAAGTTGACGAAAAAAAAAAAAGAAAAAAAAAATATAACGGATTCATCAAGCTAGAAGCGGAGGAGCTGGGCGGAGTGGAGGGAATGGTTTCATTGCGACACAAGGTGAAAAAAGGACGACAAAGAAGAGGGAATCCTGATGGGGAGGGGGTAAGCGGGTGGCAGAAACGGTCCGTGTGGAGAGAAATGAGAGGTACAATATGTGTGTATGTGTATATGCATCTGTCTCTATGTCAGATGGCTTGAGTGGAAGTCATGGAGGGGGATGCGGTGCCTATTCGCCTCTCTCCTGCGTCTACTTACCCCCTTCTGTTTTGCTTGTTTGTTTGTTTCTCAATCTGTATTTCTCACCACCACCATACGCACACATATATATATATATATATATATATATATATATATATATATATATATATAGGTAGCATGTCTCTGCGGGCGCCATCTCAGTTGGTTTTCGGATTTCTCTCTCCGTCTCGCCTAGTTGCACGCGCACACACACACCTTCCTCTTGTGTTGCACTTGTCTTTTCGCCATTGATGCTTCTGTTATTTCTCCCACTATTTGGAGCAATCTCGATAAGCCTCCATTCCCCCTTTTTTTTTCCCCCCTTTTTTCCGCAGCGGGCTAGACATTTCTTGAACGAGTGTGAAAAAGGCTACAGACGCAGAGAGACTTATTCACATCGAGCGAGAGGGTTGGGGGAGGAGAGTAGTGAGTTGGTGGGCGTTCCACTTCTCTCGCCTTCTGCCGTCCAGTGAAGGGTACTGTGAAAAAGAAAATAAAGGACGATTTCACTTTGGGATACCGAAACGTAAACTAAAGGCTGCACACACACACACACACACACACATAGAGAGAGAGAGAAGGAGGTTGAGTGCGTACATGTCAGGGACAATGCCGTTAATGCAAATGTTGTTTCTCAGAGCAGTGGTAAGTTTTCATTGCTTTTTTCTTCTGCTGCCTGCTTCCGCAGCGATTGATATTACAGCACCGATCTTTGACCCTCAACCCGGCATATTTTTTGGCGAAGTGCTCGTCGCCATTACGTCCATTAGGGAGTCTTCGTGTGTATACTACACACTGGACAACTCTACACCAACTGATAATAGTGAGCGGCTTCTCAAGGGCACGGTGCTTGTACTGAACAAACCCCGCCGCTACGTTGTAAAGGCTGTGGCATACCCCTCGCTTCACACTGGATCCGATTTGTTTACCTCAAGTGAAGTTGCTGTTGCAGAATACATCGTGAAACCCGACGTGCTGCTTCCCCCAACTGCAGTAGCGCAAACGACGGGGAAATATTTTCGCGGCACTCTGAAGGTGACACTGTCTCATCATGAAAACACAACTTTTCTTCAAAAATATGGTATTGCTTTTACTGTTATATATATTCCAACATTGCTCCCAGTTGGAACGCGTGATGCGCTCCCACCTGCCCTGTCTAACGCGACGTGGCAGGTGTACAACAACAGCCTGATTTTGCTAGACAGGGCGGGAACACACATTCTTTGGGCGCGGGGGTTTGAGATGTCATTGGGCAAAAGAAGCTACGGTCCGCGGGCAGGCTTTCTCTATCGGCTGCGAGAGCCACTCACGTACGATGTGAGCACAGAATGCTGTGATAATCCATACCAGCCAGTTCTTGGGCACATGTTCACTATTTGGATAAGCAATTTGTGGGAGGAGTCGTCATTGTTTCTCACCATCTCTGCCAAGGGTTGTGAGACGGGGCGGCACATCCTGGACGACACCGATGTGGTCCGGGTCAAGCTGTGGCAAGTTGCGGTTTCCTTTGTCACATACACGGAGGAGCACTCGAGGGTGTTTGTGTGTGTGAAGGAAGGCAATAACAGTAAATATGTGACAGTTCCACGTCGCTTGTACGCGGACTGGATGAACAAATCAGAAGATAACGCATTTTCGATTGTCACAGGCCCATGGGAGGTTAAACGAAGGTCAGCCCCGAATACAACATTTTCGCCACAGCCTCAGGTGGACGAGTGGAAGAACAACCGTAATGTGAGTGGAGACATGGTAACTTGGATGATTTTTCTTCTTGCTGTGGCCTTGGTGCTTGCTGCTCGCATACATCTTGGATACAACTCCAATCTGACAAGCGCAAGCGCAACGGGAGGGCGTATGCGCATGCCCGAAGCACTTGACAGGGAGGAACGCCAAGAGCTTAGGGAAATGTGAAGAAATGAAAGTCACGTTTACACGCTTCATTTCCTCACTTCCACATGATGTTTTCTTAATATTCTACTTCTTTTTTTTTTTTCTTTTCTCCTGGTTTTTTCTTGTCATTTTTATGTCGACTGCTTTTCTTTTTTTCTTTTTCTCGGATCTCTTTTTCTCAACATTATGCATCTGGTACCCATTCTTCGCAGACTGCTCTTCTCGATGGGTTGGAACTGTTTAAAAAAATTTTTTTTATTTCCCCTTTTTTTCGAGTTTCTTTTTTTTTTTGTTATTATTTGTTGTTTTTGTTGCATTAGGAAAAGGGAAAAAAAAAATAAAGAGCAGGTTGAAAGGGCGAAAAAAAAAAAGGGTGGGGGTGAGCGGTGTGGCACACCGTACATACGTGACAGTAGAACCCACAAAGAGGGGGTTGGAGTACATCAGCTAGTGGCGATAGCGGCAGGAGGAGTGCGTTTCGTTTCGCCTCTTTTCTTTTCTTTTTTTTTCTTCCCTGTTTTTTTTTTTCGTGTTGCTGCTCTTATTTTCGTTACGAGGAGGAAAAGGAGGGGTTCAGCTGTTGCTTTCACTACCCATTTCCTCGTTTCCCCCCTTCCCCTCGGATCACTCCCATTCAGTGGATATGGAACACAAGCTGGTCTTTTTTCAGGCGATCGGGAGGGAAAGTCTCACACCAGCTTCGCTTCCCGCCATTCTCGTCGAATTGCTGGGCGTAACTCTTTTGATCATACTTCTTGGCATTCTCATGAACCTCTTGCCGTCATGGTGGGCAGGGAGGGCCTGGTTCGGCACAAAGGAATGTTATGGAGTCCATGTGAGGAGGAAAAGCCACAAGCCCTTTATTTCGGCTAAAGATGGGAACCCCGAAAAACCCTCTGCGGTGGATGATGGGAATGTGCTACTAAAGCGTACTCAAGCGCCGAGGCCTGACCAGAAATCAAAAACCACTGCGACTGTTAGACCTAGTAGCATAAATACTGACACGAGGGAGTTTGTCAGTGACAGTGGTGCCCCTTTTAATGATTCAATCACTAGGGATCCACTAAATAATGAGCAACTCCCCTGTTATGCTTCCCCAACCCCCGCTTTTGTTTGTAAGGATAAAACCGGAGCGAAACCCCAAGCCCATACCAACCCTGGGCCTGTGAAGAATGGAGATTCCATAAAAAGACAGGTTGGATTACTTTATACGAGTACTAACGAAAAAGGTAATAGAATTCATGACGACTCCGATCTTCTTGTGAAGGGTGAAGCAGAAAATTTCATAAATTGTAAGCTTTCAATTGATAATATCTTGGACCAGTTTTTCGAGGAGCAGCAGCTGCTAGATGAGGCAATTATTGATGCGGCGTAACTTGTATCTCTCCGTGTTTTTTTTTTTTCTCTCTGGTTCTGTTGCTCGTATTTTCGGAGGAATTGCTGGTTGGGTATGTTAAATGCAGGGAGATGTCAACCTCAGAAAGGGTGTGTTTTGTTTTGTGGTTCGTTCTTGCAAACGCAGTTACATGCTAGGCAAATGCTGTCGGAGATATGTTGGAGCCATTTCATTCCTTCCCCGCAGCGTGAATTTAGTGAAGAAGAGCGTTTAGTTATCTCGGATATCATCGGTGTTGAACTCCTTTTTGTGTGTTTTCTGTTTCTCTTTCTCTCTCTTCCCTCACCCTCCTTCTCTATCATACATAAATGCACACACGCACATATATATATATATATATATATATATATATATATATATATATGTATGCGTATATGTTTATGCCTTCTTTTCCCCTTTCCACATCTATTCTGTTCGTATGTATGCATCTCCTGAATGACTCAATGCGCCACACACGTATGCATTTCGCTATCTATTTGTTACTCTTGACTGCTTGATCGCTTACTTTTTAAGGGTGCAAAGGCGTAAAAGAAAAAGCAGTGTTTTTTTTTTTCTTCCTTCCCGTTGCATCGCATTTTGGGGAAGCGAAGGGGTAGTGGGGCGTTATGACCCGTTGCCACCTGAAGGGGTTTCTATCGCTGTGGGTGGTGGTTACATTCGTCTCTATGCTATCGCTTTCTTGGATTCTTTTAGTCGTCTACACCATAGGCCCTTTGCACGACGGCTACAACAGGGACAATGGGGGGGATGTGCATGCAGTTTTTCTAAAGCCCCCTGATGGTGTATCTGCGTTAGGGGATGAGGATAATGCGTACTCCTCTCTGTACTGCGTAAGTCATCGTTTTGTACATCCAACTGGTCTTGCTGCTGGCGGTCAGCAGGCACAAGGCAACAAGAGCATTGATGCATTACGAACGGATATTATTTTGAACGGCATGTTTGTGACTGATGAGAAAAACGCTTGGACACTAGATGAAAGCGATGTGATGGGATCACCTAGAAATTACTACTTTCCCATCTACAACCGTACATGTCTCTATACTTATGTGTACTTTGATAGGGTAAAGAACAAGTTTTTCTTTTACCTGAAGAACACATTGATGCACCGTCAACTTTTGGCGGAGGGAAAACTTCGGCTGCCGAGGGTATCGTTGAGCTCACGCCCGTTGGAGTTGCCGCGTGCGCGTGCCGAGAAGCTTCGCCAAAAGGCAATGTGGGCCTTCACATACTCACCAGTTGCTGTTCTAGGTAGACGTCCACGTGACGCATCGCTGAATACAGTTTCGGATCCGAACTCTAGTGCCACTGCCCCATACCACAACACGCTAGTGGGCTACTACGTCCCGACTGTAGCGCCATGGAACTTTGCTCATACACTCCTATGCGATCTCTTTGGTTTCTTTTGGGGTCACATGGAGCTGCAGCTGGCACTAAGCAATCTTTTTCCCTCGGAGATGAAGTTTCTTTCAGATTCGCTGCCAGATATTCAGCTGATTGCAACATCCTTTAGGTATTATCCAAAGGAACCTCTGCCCAACTCGAACAAGGCCTTTCATTTTATGTCACGCCGCAATCCACTGTACGATTTGGCGCTACCAACCGGGGTTTATCGGGCTCTGTTGGCAGGTACGGGGACGAAAAGTTGGAGCTGGGTGACAACGTCATACACAGCAAGTGGATCACCAGCATTGTGGTACGCTTTTAGGCACTACATCATGCGCCTAACGAGGGCACAGCAGCCTGCTCACAGAAAGGAGTTATCTACTTCTTCCCCTTTCTCTTTGTCACCTGTGTCACGTCGTTTGCATGTCTGTATATGCTACAAGAAGGACAAACGTGGAATTTTGAACAGTAATGCCTTGCAGGCGTTTCTTGCTAAGAGATTTGAGGGTGACGAGAACGTTACGTTTGTCGTTGACAGCATTGTAAACCAAAGCGCCAAGAAACAAGTGGAAACAATGCTTGCTTCTGATGTTTTTGTGTGCAATGAAGGAACATTGGCAACATTGTTTTTCTTGATGAATCCTGGTTCTGTGTTTGTCGCTGTTCCTCTTGTGTACCATTCACCCCACCTCCACCAACTCCGCATGCCACCGCATGATCAATGGTGGCTGCGTCCAGACGTTATCCGCGTTGACCCGCGGTATAACACCGGTGGCAACATTGACTGGTTCCCGCCATCTATCCCATGGGTACGTGTCACGTGGTACACCGGGTTTCCTCTTTCAGAAACGCTAATTCAGAGCCCTTTAAGAGGCCTCCGAAACTACATGCCGGATTACAATGTTCGTGTGGATCCGGAGCGTTTTACCTCGCTCATGAAGCGTGTCATCGGGTTTATTAGAGGCGCAGGCTCACTATGGGAAGTAAAAATATGCCCGTCTTTTCTTCCGCATCATACAAGGCTACACAGCAGTTCAGGCAACAGGAAAAATATTTCTCCTTCCTTCGAACAGCTTTATCAGTTTCTCCCTGTTTGCCTGGTACCGACTAATTGGACTGCTATGTTGACCAACACTTCCCTTCGCGAGGTATTTTACCTGCATGAGACTGATATAGAACTCCAACGCTTTTCTAACCGAACACATCGCCCTCCAAATTACTCCATCACAGCAGATCTATGCCGTCGTCTCCTTCATCTGACTCCCATGCTAGCGACAGGCTTCAACACGGTGTTGTGTCGCTATGGCATGAGTTGGTTGTGCGAGTTTTTTGCGAATGGCCGCTACAATCTAAGAACATTCCACGATAAGTGGCGTAGCAGTGCCGGTTGGTGTGGCGGCAATGAAAGCTGGCCGGGATACTGGCTCCAACATCCGAAAGCGCTGAACTCTGCGGTGTGTTTGCGAGCTGCTGCTCACAAAAAAAGTAGAGGTAGTGGCGATAATAATAAAGTTCTCCTAGACGATCTTGACGAGGTGAAGGACTACTTCTTTGATGTGCGCGAGGAGTTGAATCTTTCACAGTTTCTTTTTTTCAACAAGGAGGATCTTCTGAGAAGTTACAGAGAAATTGACTTCACACCTCTACCCAGTGTAGATGACGAAATCGTAAAAAAGTTGTTTGGTTAGCCGGAGGCTGTAAGGATTGTAGTGTTAAATTGTGATGTTTTTTTCTTTACAGCTTCTGGGGGCTGGCGGCAGGAATGGTCCCCAGTCGTGAATTTTATCTCAAACTGAGAAACGGAGAAAAACACACACAATTTCCCTCTTTCTTTTCGCTATTTGGTTTGTTGCGAAAGAGTAACTTACGAAGGTACCCTATTTAACACAACTCCCACTGCCTTCCTCGCGAAGCGGTGTTAAGGGCTTCTTTCAGTACTTCTTGTTTGACGTAATAAATGTAACTGTTGGAACGGGCACGCGATCCTCCCTTTATCTTTTAGGTGGATGGAAGAGCAAGGCATCAACTGTTCTGATTTCTCTCTCTTAAAAAGTGCCGCATTTGCAGCTTTCTAAGTGATCAAATTGCGTGCCAGATTTCGCTTCTATATTTGAAATATTGCGTGGAGTTACGTTTGCTTTTCTTTTGGGTTGCTTTATTTATTCCGGGGAAGAAAAACAAAAACAAAAAAAAAGCTGTTCCGAAAACGGAGTTTGTTTCTTGACTTGACGTCGCTGAGAAGAATACATGTGGGGGCTTCTTGTGCCGATCGTTCTTTCAGGGATGTTTGCTCCGTGTTCTGGCATTTTTTGCTTTTTTTTTTTTTCGGTTACTCTCCCCCTCAGTGCATTTCAATTTTTTGTTGCTGATTATAATTTTCTTGATTGTTGTGTTTGTGCCTGGCTGCTTTTTTTCTTTTCTTTATTCGTCTGCGTTTCCTTTTTTTTTCTCATGGCTCTTCCGCCGCTACTTACGAGGGGTTGGAGAATCTTAGAGAATACCCGGGAGCGGAGGAGAGGGGAAGCGAGCAACCGTGTGCGTCTGCTGAAGGAGAGAAGGCCAGCAAGAGGGACGAAAAAAAAAAAATGAAGAAAAGAGATATAAAGGAGGTGATAGTGGTGGTGAGTCAGATGACCCCAACTGAAGTTGACTGCAGAGGGTCTGCTGGTGCTATTCTTCTTTTTCGTTCTTCTTCTTCCTGCGTGAACAGAGAAGGGCCAAGGCGGTTGTGGGTGGGGGGTGCATCCTTCTTGAACTCCCGCCTCCCGCACCTCAGCTGGAAAAGCAGATGATTAGTCGGCATTTAGAGAAACCGAGACCAATACTGGAGCAGGAACTTTGCACAGATAACGAGATGGCGAATTCGTTGGCCGACATGTCGGGGAAAGAGGCTGCAGTGGATTCCCATCTAACACCCCACTTCTATGACAGCATGTGCGATACGGGACCCCTGGCGCAGGCGGTTGTAGAGGCAAAAGGGGACTCATCTACCCCATCATTAAACCCACACATAGATTTTACAAGAGAGATGGAACCGAAAAGGAGGAACGACTACAGCAACGAAGCAGTGAATAGTGACTTTTTCACCAATCCAATTCAAAAAATGCTCCAAAATCGGCGGTTTCCGTTTAAGCTAACAGTGAGCTGCCTTATGTTTGTTGTTTATATTTTGCTCATAACCCTGTACCACAAGCCTGAATTTATTCAGAATGAGCTGCAGCGAAGGGCAATATTGCATCACTTTCTCGGTGAAAACTATCTTGGGAAGGACAAGGGTAATGTTGTACTTAGACCCACAATCTACCTGTATACTCTTGAAGATGTTCGAAAGGCTATTAAAGACTTTGTTACGGTGTACTATGCCTTGTCTAATACGTCCGTAAATGATTTGCAATATTACTACTATGCGAACGCAGGAGAAGAGGATGGGATCACACTCTTGCGGCGTCTGGCATACGATGATACACCGCAGCTCCTCGAAGGTCTTCATACTAAACTGCTCCTTGGGATGGATGAGTCTGTTGACCAAAAATATGAGTTAAACCTCTCATGGGTGAGGCCTGTGTCCATGAATCTCGAAGCTTACCTGTACTCTCCACAGGAGCACCGCGGACCCACGCCGCGTCGCAGCTTCTCCTTCCTATTGACTGAGGCGGACCCACTGGGTCCGTTTGGTAGTGAGGATAATGACCCTGTTGAATCGGAATCTGATCATCTAAGCAAAAATTCGAGCATGAGCAATGACAGTATGCACGAAGGAGGAATAAGCTCTTTTGCTTCGGCAGAGGGTGATTATGTGGATACGGTGTGTGCTCCTCGATACGATGATATTGCAAAGCTATACTACAACCCTTGCCGCAGGTCTAGTGAGGGCAAGGAGGGTGCCTTTGTTTTTCCTTTGCTTGATAATGTACGTAGCATTAGTTTAACGGCGTCCGTACGGCATTTGTCAGATGCGACTGTGGCTCGCCATGATTCTACCAGTGGTTTTTCTGCCATTGTCTACCACTGGACAGTGAAGAAAAACTTTTTTTTTCACGGAGGTGGTCTTGTGGAGGTGACATTTGACACCTCTGTCATGTCCTGGGGCGTCCAACTGCATTTTCACCCCCGCCTTCTTCTTCTTTTCCTGCTGCTCTTGCTTACCATTTATGATATGTGGCTTCGTCATCGTGCCCTACTCCGTATCAAAGCATTTCAGCAGAACATCGTGAAGGCGACCGCCACCAAAGTGGCATCTTCCTCTTCGCAGGATCGACTGAAGAAGGTGTGTGACTCAGAAGGAGAGGGGGTGGGATTTAACGCTAGTACTACCACTGCACATCTTTCGGGTCTTGATCATCCGGAATCTTCAGGGAGTTTATCAGATGTTTCAACGTCTAGCAAGATGCCTCTTCGAGCGTCCTCACATTTTTCTTCGAACTTGGTTTATTTCAACTCTTCAACTAATGCACCGCGACGGGTGGGGCGAAGTAAGGGCGGGATCCACCCTATGGTGAAGACCACATACACCGACTTCCATGACGTCTGTAGACAGCAGCTACAAAAATCAAAGGGTAAGGGCTGGCATTATATTTCAATTTTTTCTGATATCATTGCTATATTTTATATATCCTTGTCATCTTTGCGTTTGGCCGGTTTGGGCCTATCTGGCCTCTACAATGATGTAGTGGGCATGGTTTGTGGGCTTTCCGGTCTTTTCATGTGCGTGAACTTGTTGTCGTATCTTCGATACTTTCCCAGGATATATTTCACGCTGCAGGCAACACAAAATGTAATTCCAAAGCTGCTGCTTTTCGTAGTGACCATTTCACCCGTATTTATCGGGTTTGCCTTCTTCTTCTGGATTGTATTTGGGCCCCACTCTGATGGGCTTTTCAGTGACCTGAATTTCTCATTTGTGGTGCTGTATTTCGTAATGTACGGTGACGCTATATTGCCCACAATTGAAACGGCAGAGGGTTCTGTGTTTGTCGCTGTGAAGTTGCTCGCTAACTTGATGACAGTGATTTTCGTTTTGCTCTTCATGATGACGATGCTGAATCTTGCCATGGCCATTACACAGTATGAGTGGGTAATGCTGCGCCGCCGCTTTGGCACATGTTTCAGCGTTGGTAACATGCTTTTTACGGTTCGTACGCGTGACCAGGTGAAGGAAGATGCGTTAAAGTCTGTCATAGCCAACCTAGAGCTGCTTCTGATCCTTGGCCAAGAGGAGCTACTGAGTTCAGAGATACCTAAAGCTGCAGCGGAAACTGACGAAGGACGGACGATGCCGATTCGTAGAGAGGGTTGCGTTGAAGTGGACGGCAACGACCGAGTAGGTGGTGATGGTGGTGGCGACGACAGCAGCAACAGGGAGGGCTTTCCTTCCCTGCTGGCCCACCAGCAGGGTGCTGGATCTCCCACATTTTTTCTTTCAGAAAAGAACTGATGGGAGTTGTGACGACTGACAATACTTGAATTTTATTTTTGTGAGACAAAACTAGGCGTAAAAGAAAGCGGTGTAGGAGCCAAATACCTAATAAAAATAAAGTTAAGCGAAAAAACAGCAAAAAGGGGGGGTCAGCACACACACATATATACCCCCCAAAAAAGGGGTGTCCAAGAGCCGATTGATCAAGCTTTTCAAACGAAGTGGAAAATAATCTCTTTTTTTTGTTTGTTTGCTGACGTTAGGGTTTATTGCCCCATTTTTTTATTGTGCTTCATCTTTCCCATTGTTCGCTTATGCTTTTTGCTATTGCGGGTGCTTCTTCCCTTTTTTTTTTTGTTACTCCTGTTTTGGTTGGCGACTGTGTGGCTGAAGTCACCAGGGCTCCTGGAAGCATCTGCCCCATTTTTTTTGTTTTTTTGGTGGTAGTGTCGTGGACAGTGAAAGTCCTGTAAGAGAGATGGCATAACCGTTTTGGTAGCACTGTAAGTAATGCAATTGTGCATATATATATATATATATATATATATAGCTAATGGATCTCCTCCATTCGCGAAGCTTGCGTATTGCGAGGTATTTATCCCGGAGAACATGAACCCTCTTCCATTTATGTGGAATAGAAAGGAACGAGGACGTTCTCTGCACATCTCAATCATTGTTATTCCTTCCTTGTACAGGATAAGTCGACGGAGGTGAGGCAATGGGAGCAGGGACGGTATGTCCTTTTTGATTCCTATCTTCCATGTTTTAAGTTTATCTTTTTTTCTCCACCCTTTTTGTTTCCCACACTTCTTTACAACTTTAGAAAAGACGCGTTTCAGGCTATTTTTTCTGTTTCGGACCTTTTCTCTGCCCTTCTTGCAAGGGTAAGAGAAAAAATGGAGAGGGAGGGTCTGGTAATGTCCTTGTGTTGTGATGCATGCGGGGTACGGCTAGCAGTGCAGTCGCGAGATACTAGATTTCCAGTGAAATGCGTCCAATTTTGTCATGTGTGCGGGGAGTCGCTGTTCCCTACTACAGTTGAGGATGGGAATGCGCCGGCAGGAAGTAGGGCTTCGTGCACCGGTGCTGTACCAAAGACAAAGGGAGATGTAATGATGGGGGTAGCCTCTTTATCGTTTGAAAAAGTATGGGCCTCTCTACTGAAGCGATTCTGTGCACGAAAGTCTCAGAGTCTTATTCGTTGCGAGCCGTGCTCGTTTAGTTGCAGGAAGTTGGAGTCATCCTCTTCCGTATGTGTTGTTGATAGTCTGGTGAAGTCCTATGCTGATGAAAACTCATGTGGGGAGAACATGAAGTGGCGTGGGCCGCCTCTGTTCTACTCATGGCCGGTTCAGTCATTCAGAGGGGATGAGGGAGGTGAAATGAAGGACAATTCTTCATTGATTTTTGCACAACTTGATGAAGTAAAGAGGACGCTTTCGGAGACAGTACTGGAGCTCAACACACAGTTTGCCTCACTGCAGGCTCGATGTGTCAACGAAAGGATCATGTGGCGCAAGCAGGTAGGTGAGCTTAGAGCAGAACTCCTCCAAAAGAAGGAGGATGAGGTTGCTCTGAGGGAGCGTGTGGCACTGCTGGAAAAAACATTGCGCGAGCGAGATGAACGAAGGGCAGACGAGATACAAAAGGAGCAACTGAAAGCGGCTCAGGAACTACAGTGGCGTAGGCGGCTGGATGAAGAAGAGCAGATGAGCCTGAATGCCGCGTATCATGTGTTACGTGAGACACTTGCTTATGAGTAATACTCTTCTCGTGGTGTTTATCGGCGGGTGTGACGTATCTGACATTGAGGCTATACTGAACGTTACTTCTTCTTTCTTTACGGCATTATGAGAAATGCTGTTTTTTTTATATTATAAACTTCATTTTAAAAATTTATTTTCCGTTCTCTTCCTTGTTTTTTTTTTTTTTGCGTACATTTTGTCCGAGGATGGGAGGGAGGGAAAACAGGAAAGTAAGTAACAGTGACACTAGGGAGGAGTGGGCAGGGAATAATTTGGTTGCATGGATTTTATAACACCGTCATGGCAAGGTGCACATTGTCAGCCATGCAGGCTGTATAATGTTGATCTTGCGTACCGCATGCATCCGCTTGGTTCGCTCTCACGTACAATGGCGTACTTGACCTCTACAAGGCTGCATCGTGAGAGCCCCCACAACCTCTTGCATCCTCTCGCCGATGATATTTCACATGAAGGCAACGGTGTGAACCCGCATGCTGGTACAACACAAAGCGTCACTGGTGACCCCTCGTTGACCTACAATGAGGCATACGTATGTTCTTTGGCAGTTGAACGTGAGTTAAGTGGGCACGATGGGTGTGTCAACTCACTTGCATTGAATGCAACGGGTGAATTTTTGTTATCAGGATCTGATGATCTCAGCCTTTGTCTATATGAAACATGTGAATGGACGATGCGACAGCGTTATCGCACTATGCATCGTTCCAATATTTTTCATGCCGTTTTTGTACCGGGGAACGAAGGACGAGTACTATCCTGTGCACTCGATGGTCGTACAATACTAACTGATTTGGAGACCTCACAGCCGTATTACAAGTGTCGGTACCTGTCCACAGCTTCCTCATTGGCGACTTCGCCATGGTGGCCCCACACTGCCTACGTTGCGTATGCAAACGGTCTAATTGCCCGTGTAGATACACGAATTCGATTATTTGAAGACGAGCAGATTTCAGTTGGCAATCCGTGTCTGCAGGAGGTGAAGCAGGTTCGTGTATTAGCAACGCATGAACGGTGGCCATTTCTTTTCGCCTCCGGCACAAATTCATCTAAAATATTCTTGCATGATGTGCGCATGGACTCTCTTGGGGCGTTTGCTGCAATCTCCATTCCAAGTGTTCGCTCTTGCGACGGGGTTGGTGGTCTTGCTTTCAGTAAGAGTGGCAACTGGATGGCGGTGAATTATAGGCGTCATGATCTCTTTGCTTTTCCTTGGCTGGACACTTTTCACTCTACGCGAATGCCGGAGAGCGCTATGTTGGACGCCACTGAGTCGGATGGTTTTTCACCACTGTTACGTATGGGAACGGGAAACTTGCCTTGCGTGCCTATACGCAATCCTGTTCGTTTTCGTGGACGTCGCAATGTGAACACTATGTTCAAGGAAGTTACTTTCATGGAGGATGACACTATTATCTGCTCAGGAGGTGACTGTGGAAATGTTTTTTTCTGGCGTCGACATGATGGAAAGCTATTGCATTCTACACTGGGCGACTCGGATATTACCAACGTGGTGCTATATAGTGAAAACATCAGGAAGCTGGTGACGTCCGGTATTGACGCCACGGCGAAAGTGTTGGAATCGAATGGAAGCCTTAAGAAGAAACAACAACGAGATGCATCACTTAGCGCGCCACAGCGTTCGCATGAAGAGGAACTGCATGGTAGCTCTTTGTTGGTAATGATGTTGGCCAATTTGGTGAATCCGCCACGTCTGCTGCCGAGTTTATCTTCTGCTGCGGGTGCTGAATCAGAGACCACAAGTACTACTACTACAGATGAGAACAGTGAAGAATATACCACAGGGAATGAAAACGTTTTTGACGCTTCTGAGGCTAACAGTGAGGGCAATGATAACAGTAACGGTGATGATGAAAATAATAACAACGTGCTGGGAAGGGAGGAAGAAGAGGAGGGCGAGGAGGAGAACGATGGCGATGCTGACAGGATGATTATTCTAGATAATGATTGGAGTGAATGGTTGCGCAGCGAAAGAGGCTCTTTGAATCGCTTTACAGTTGCGCAAGAACATTGCGCATATTTACAGTTTAATGTAGTACTAAATCTAGGGGAAGGTGCCCCTCTTCGTGATCTTATTCATGCTATGAGGGAGGTGAAGTTGTTGTCGGAGAAGGCAAGCGGTAACGGTGCTCATTCGCTTGCTGCACTAATGCCGCTATCCGCACTGAGAACAGGTGCTCAAAATGATGCCAATGAGACTGAGGAGTATTCGGAAATGAATGCCTCCACTAGCAATGAGGGCTCGCATCTTACTCTTATCGATGGTTTCCTCTCATTGCAGGAGGTTAACATGTTCTTGAGCAGTACATCATGGAGTGATATTAGTAATAGCGGTAGTGACATTGAGACCATCCCTGATGTTGAGGGAAGCGGTAGAGGTAGTATTATTGGTATTGATAGTGATATTGTTAGTAATGATGGAGGCATCGCCACCAATGTGAACCAGGTATCGCGAAGTGATTATATTGTCGTTCCCGAGCTTGAGGAGTCGATGCAGGAGGCCGAGGGGGAAGAACAGGAAGTGGTAAATCGCACAGGTGGCGAAAATCCAGGTGCGATACGATTAGGGATGCCTGGTCATTTAACCCGTGACTCTTTATTCCACAACATGTGCAGCGTATTTTTACTTTTAAAGCATGAGCTATATGTGGCCTTTCGTTGCTGGACGATTCCGAATATGGGGCAGGTGCAGATTCCACAATGGGATCGCTGTATGTGGGGTTTGGCTGCCAATACACAAGTAAGTGAAAATACCTCTTTACTTCCAGTGTTTTTGAATGAATACGGCGGAAACGGTGACCGAGTTCCCTCAGTGCGTCCAAACCGTTTCGATATTGTGAGGATGACAGTGACACCGACGGGTAACGAGGCCCTCAATGTCGCTGGTGGTGTAGATGCACCACCAATTATCCCCACTGAGGAAGAAGAGGTTGGGGAGGGGAATTTTGGGCGTTACCGTGTCCGGTGTCTTCTGCAAATTATGGATATTATCTCGCAGAGAAAAGAGTTTCTTTGCGAAACAACGGAGCATCGCCGACGGTACTGGATGTTTCGTTGTGTGGTGGAGTTGTGCTATGCGTACTATTTTATGGCGATTGGCGAAACGGTTGAGGCGATTGATCGAGTAAAGAGGTTGGATCGTTACGCTGAATACCGTTGCATCACAGCCCTTGGGTCAGTGAACGATGCGTACCTTCTGCGACACCAGAACCTGAACTGGTGGCGACGACGACGACAGCTGCCTCTGATGAATGATGATGATGTACCTCTGATGACAGAGATGCCGCGGGTTTTGGATGCCGTAGCATTTCCTCCGATTCTAGTTCCACTGGCGCTTCAGATACGCATCTTGGTAATGTCACGCAGCGAGGAGGCGATGACAATGGCTTTTGCTGAAGGTGTCGAAACCGAGGAGGTACGACAACACAGAGAACGAGAACGGCATATCTCGCTGCTAGTGGAAGAAATGCGGAAACGACTCATAGGGCATCCAAACCGAAAGATAAAGCGGAGAATTATCCGCATGCTATACAACATTCATGTTACACTATAATCTATTATTTCTAAAGCATACTTCTTTTTTTTTTGTTTGCTTTAAAATCCAATGATGAATGGAAGCATTGGTAATTATGTGAATGAGGAGAGGGAAATGCGGCAACAGTCAGTCAATGCAGAAACTTTAAAAAAACAAACAAACAAAAGAACATAAAAGTCCACAGAAACGGGAGAAAAATATCTGAGACCGAAAGACGAGATGTACTACGCACCTCCGGTGTTGGTGTTTAGGTGACGTTCATGACAAGGCGGAATGAACAAAGCGAGAAGAGACACCGAGATGCTTTTTTTTCTTGACTTTTTGTCATTTGTATTTCTTCTTTGCGTGCTCTTTCTTCGTTTTCGATGCATTCAAATGTACAAAGAGCGATGGGTGAGGAGTACACACACATTTGCCTCTCTACCTTCAACACTGTTCAATATGCCCCCCCCCCCCTCTTTACCGCCTTTTATCTCCACCGCTGTTTTGAATCATGTTTGTCATCACTGCCTTTGTTTCCCCCCCATTGGAATCGCCGTGCGTTAAACGTGGCGGCAAGGTGATACAGCATTAGAGGGGGGGACGGTATTGGTGGTATTGGGTGAGTAGGAATTATTGCCGAAGAAAGTGAGTGTAGACAGAATGAGTGGTGTGAGCCTGCGTCGACGGCATCGCCCATCAGCAAAGCAGAGTTCTGCTGGGCAGAGCGACGCGCCGGTGACAGTTGTGTTTCGTGCGCACACGGACAGTCTCTCCAAGGCACCATTTCTATACTACCCAAAGAATTACAACCTCCCTATGCCATCTGCGGATGAGCAATTCACAGAGGCCGTTATTGAACTTTGTGTTCCAAGCTGCGGCTGCAGCAGCAGTAGCTGCGTGGTACCAACGACCACACCCGTATGGCCGTATTTGGAAAATGGTGCGCAGCAAGTGTCAATGAACACTTCGACTGACGCAGCGAGGGGGGCATCTAGTGCGCACGCAACTCCCTTGGTCATCGGCGATGTGCTTAATTTTTCCGATTCACGTCTCTTATCCTCCAGAGCCCTTTCACCTGCAACTGAAGTTACACCTCCTGCTGCGTCTTGTGGTGCAACCGCCCCAAGCAACGATGATAGCTGGGTCTGCCGTGCCTATTGCTTCGGTGAAAAGGACGCGCTGCATACAAATGGTGCTATTAGTGTTCATCAATCTCTGGCAAATAAAAGCCAATTTATAAACGACATTACGAAAGGAAAAGCAACAGCTCGTGTCCTGAGAACCTATGAAGAGGTGCGGGAGCGTTTCGGTCTTTCACACGTTGAGTTGGCCTTTGAGGCTCAATCAATCTCGCGCGCCGACATGTTTTTGCTATCCGAAGCGCTCCGTGATCAAATTCTCTATGAGGGGCAGGAGTTGGCCTTGTACGGGTTCTCCTTGAAGGTTAGTGAGATGCTGCGGACTGTGGCGGGCTGTGCTCCTCAAGGTGATGGCGGGAGCAGGCACATCAATAACAAAAACGAGAACACCATGGATTGTCTTTTGAAGGCCAATGAATCCTCATGGGCAACGACAAGAGCGAATGTGCTACCACAACGAATTGCTTCTCCTCACCAGCAGCAGATGGAGGAGACGGTTGAAAATCGTTACCGTCGTGTTCGCCGTGGGCTTGTCACGGAGTTGACCCTCGTGAACTTCCGCTCACTTTCTGCAGTGCACTACATTATCCTGGAGATATCTACGGAGATGTGGAATCCTACGATGGATGGCCGCATCACGCTTGATTGGGCCGTAAGAAAGTTTCTTGGTGAGTATTTGGTGCAGCAGGTGCCCAAACACAAAGCCTCCCCGCTCCTTCGTATTCTTATGGTTGGACGATTGCATCCACAGTATGCCATAAAAGGACGTGTTGACGTTTTTCACATGATGCAGGTGCCACCAGACTACCACGCCGCCTCTCTTGCAGAGGAGGTGAAACTTCAGTGTGAGGTACTGCTGCAGCGTGTGTTGGAGCAGGTGCAAGAGGAACTGCAGGTGAAGGCGGCGGCAGCAGCAGCAGCAGCAGCAACAACAACAGCAACAGCAACGACATCAGAGGACCCAAGAGAAATCACAAGAAGAATGGATTTGTCAACAGAAGGCAAGAAAAAAGAAACTGAAGCAGCACAATCGTTAGGTTCAATGGGTACATGCTCTCCCCACGCACCGGATACTACTTGTACTGATTCTACAGGCGTAGGCTGTGCCATACCCACAGAGACACTCACAGAGAGGGATCTCTTTGTGCACTCAAAGAACGTGTGCATTATTGAAGCCATCAGCCTTGTTTTGGAGCATTGTAAGCCGCGCAGTGAAGAACGCAACACAGGTTTTATCATAAGCATTGTTTCTGCCGGAAAAGGTCTCTATCGTGTTGTCAATGATCTCTTACAAGCGACGTGTACGCGACTGTTCAACGTAGGTATTGAAAAGGTTAATATTCTATGCATTGGGCGACCACCACTTCACACTACACCGCTGCTTGAGTACACGTGTGAGGATGGGACTCTTCGAACGCAGTGCCATCTACATGTGGGTCAGCATAACCGACACTTCTACGAACGCCCTCAGTGGGCTCGCTGCTACTTTTATCATCCTGCACCGGAGGTAGCCTCAACAGGACTCTTGACATTTGAGCTCTTGACTAAGGAGGAGTGGCTGCAGCGGCATCTTGCGGTGCGGTCAAGAGGTATGGGTTTTGTTCCCGGTCTTGGTCTACCGTTGGCACCGCAGAGTGCTATTGTGTTACCGTTGATGAACCAACGCAACGCTGGACAGTCATTTGTCGCGAATATTAGGGCCTCAGGTTTGGATGTACACTCATCGCCGATGTTTGCATCACCCAAAAAAAATTTTAATGAGTCTATTGATGGAGCACAAAAATACTCTGTGTTTGTAACTCGCCCTTCGGGTGTATGCACGCCGTTGCGCTCTCTGCATCACACATCCACAACAGATAGTATTCATGAGGACACCGACAAGTCAAGGTTTACTGGTGCAATATCGTGGAGGCCTGGCGCGGCACTCGTCAACGGTATTATCCGAAGACAAACTGGTATTCAAACACAGCCTCCACCGTTTGTTATGGCCACGTGGTATTTTGTACAGAATAGTGGAGGTTTGGCACGACATTCGCGACGAAGCGGCAACTGCGTGCACGAGTTGATCATCTATCAAGGGCGTGAAGAGGCTTTGGAGAGTGGCGCAGGGCATGCAACAGGTGGACTCTTGGGCACGACTGGCATCATTCCATGCGGAATGAATATTCTTGATACGGATTTGCAAAGTGGTTACATGCTTCTGAAATTGCACATCAACTTAGCGGTTTTTCAAGGGGTCAGCTGGTCGTCGCAACTTCTTATTAGCGACAATTTGTGGGGGCTTTTGATGGGCGCTTTCCATGGAAGGGATGCCAGGCTCTTGCCCGGGGAGCAGGTGTACTTCAATTCAAACTTCCATGCAATGGAAATTTTTGACCGCAGTTCCAGCGCCATCCTGGAGGATGGCCACACGCTGATCCTGGCGTCAAAGAGCAGCAATAGGATTTTTTTGGTATCTGAGGAAGTCCTATTTTCGTTCCGTCGGGAGCTGTTTGTCTTTCCAAATCCAGTTTTTACTACTGTTCCATTACCGTCTACTACTACTACTACTAATACTAATAATAACACTACTGTTGCGAATACTATCAGCCGCTTAGTGGGTACCATACGTGATGATGAGGCTGATGGCGACGCGCTAAAGTTTATGCCAGTGACGGTTGCCTACGTGCAGATTCGTAACAATATTCTCTTTGCCATAAAACCCATTAGTCCGTACCGGTCAATGAAAGATGTGGATATCGCTTCTTCTACTTCATACAACATCAGCACCGAGGTGCTTTTTCGTCGTCGTTGGCAGTTTGCCCACCCCGAGTTACCATCCTCCTCTGTACATCGATCGCCATGGGCAGACCTCTGCTACTGCAGAATACTCCCGCTATACGGAACGAAGTCCACGTATCCGCGTGACAGCTTCTTCTGCGTGTCAACACACCAGTATGCCCTCTCTATCCAGGACGACGAGGACAAAACCCATCTGCTTGAGTACGTTCTTCAACGCCTTCAACATCAATACCAAATTGTTGTGAACAGCGCATCACTGGCGGGTATTCATTGGCCTCGAGAGAATCTCACACGAAACGCTATTTTAGACATATCAATCGGTCATCAAATTCATGAGTTGAAAATCGATGAGACCGGGCAGAGTATCTCGGTTAAACGCATGATGCACCGTGGCATGTATAGCAACGCCTCCGCGACGCACATGATTACTTACTCGTATCTGCTCTTGAACTATATGAAGTCTGGTTTTAGTGTGCGAGAGGTGGATCTGGAGACGCAAATCGGAGAAAAGGTTGCTTTCCCATGGGAGATTCTTGACTTGTACATTCAGGAGCGTCGACGCCCACGTCTTAATATTTTTATTCCAACGGAGGCACTACGTGAATCTGAGGCGTGTGTAGCGCTGCTTCCCGATGGGATCGACGCCCCCCCCGTTTCTTTTGCGGAGTTTGTAAAATTCATTGGCTACCGCTTCAGTGTGCATCTTGCGACACGTGGTCATGTTGAGTGGTGTGAGGATACCTCCGAGTTGTCAACAAACATTCCAGACGAAATGGACTGGCCTGATTTAATGTCGCTTCGTTATGTCGTGCTCTCCCATGAGAACCTCCTAACACTTGGGCGACACTGTGTACTCGATCACAAGACAGGTCGAACAGTTGGTCTTGAGGAACCCGCAAAGGATCGCAGAATGTCCGTTGACATTGCGCTTTCTGAGGCATATAACGCCAGGTGCCACTTCTTTCTGAGGGTTTCGTGGTTAGTCTGCACGGCACCTATCGTGAGAGATTGGTTTGGTTCTTTTCTTATAAATGCTGCACGGTACCGTCTACGGGCAGTACCGATACCAAACTATACTCGAAGCACACGGAGTGAGTTCTTTGTGTCGAGGTACACTGTCCGAGTTGAAAACACCAAAGAGGAACCGTGTTTTCGTCGTCGTTTGCTCAGCCTTCTTACGGGCCCCCCTTACCATTACTTCCCAGACATTCCCGCAATGAACCGTCACTGCAGACTTCTGCACATTAGTGGACTTTGTTATGTGACATCTAATCCAGACAAAGAAGTAGTGGCCCGGTGGTATGAAAACCCAATGCTGCGTACTGCGCAACCTGAGCACCAGCAGTTACTCCAGGAGTTTATTGAGGTGGTGCAGCTCGTGCGCAGCGAGATCGCGTCATCCTGATGTTACTACCTGACTTGTAGTGTTTTTGTATATATATATATGGGTTGTTCGTTCTTCATTCACTGAGATTCACCATTATGATTCTTCCATGTTTGTGTTCATCCTCCAGAATGAATTTTCTTACGCTTTGAGGTTTGGAGGAAACGATGATTACATGTGCCATGTTATTGTCTGCTGAGAGGTGAGTTCCCTCCGCGCTGTCTTTCTTCCTCTTCAAGGAGGAATAAATGTGTGCGGGATTTTATTGTCAGTACTTTCTGACTGCCCTCCCTTCTTCTTTTTTGCCACGCGTTGGTAGTTTCTGGAGGTGGACCAACAGTTCAGCATCATTTGAAGGTAAAGGAGAAGAAAAATACAAAAAAAAACTGCCCATTCGAAAACATTCGAATATTTTCTCTCCTTTTTTTTTTTTTACTGCAGGTCTCTTTTTCTGATGAAAGTGGATACCAACCGTGTTATCTTCTATCTTTTTTTTTTCTTTTTCTTTGCATGATTAAAAGTAGAGAGGAAAAAAAAAAACCTCTCTTGTTTATGATTCTATCTGAGTGCCGCACTTAATACCGAAAAAAAAAAAGCCTACGGCGCAGAACTGAACACTATGGAGCCAGAGTTGGAAATGCACCTTGGCGCGGAGACTTGTGGAGTAACAGGACAAGGAAACATACGTCATACATCAGGAAAACAACGCACTGGCGTAGTACGCCGTACCGGTTACTACCTCCATGTTCACATGTGCCAGCACAATCATGATGGCTTTGAAAGTGAGGCACCGGAGGTGCTCCGACTGCGTGGTCTCCGAACGTGTGATGCTGCTCTACTGGATGATACGGAGAAAAAGTTGCTGATGCTCAGCGTGGACGATAGCTACCTGCGTGAGGTGGATCTGGAGCAGGGGAAGGTGGTGCAGGAGTACGCTCTACCACAAAACGTACAATCGGTCACGTACAGCGCGCACGTTGCCGATCCATCGCCGGTGTATACATGCCTCACGAACAATGCTGCCTTTAACATGGACCTGCGCATGGATCCTAGAAACAATATTGTGATGGAACCTGGATACAACATGATGGACTACGCACTGGGATCTTCAAGGAAACCGTTTACGTGCCATGCAACTTCTGCAGCTGGTCATCTTGTTATTGGCGACGCTATGGGGAATATTCGTCTGTACACGGGGCCTCCAGGAAGCCGCCGACTGGATGGCAAGTACAACCCCAAGACAGCCAAAACGCTGCTCGACACAAAGGTGCCGATTGTCGCTGTGGATGTGACGTCTGATGGACAGTATGTCGTGGCGGTGTGCTCCAAGTACCTACTACTAATGCGTACCCCTGAGGAGTCTGATGATGGTGTCTCTCTATTGAGCTGCATCTGGAAGAGGGAAAAAAAGTTGAATGCGTTGGAGCTACAACCGTCGCCTGCGCAGCTCTCAGCCATTGGCGGCATTGACAAGCTGAACTATAGCTCGGGAGGGTTTGACCGCTACGTTAGTGGCCATGAGGTGTGCATTACTGCTTGCAGCGGGAATTTTGTATTTACATGGAGCCTTAACGCGGCGAAGCGCGCGGAAGAAACCGGTCGATCATGTCTTGGCGAAAGCGCAAGAGCGAGCTGTAGGGTTATTGCCGTTTCCGCTACTGTACCCAACAAAGTTATGTATTTAGGATCATGCGACATACGAATGGCTCCACTGAGATGGGGAGGTTCTGTTTCATACATCTGAACTGAGCAATGATATCTTTTTTTTTTTGTGGCATTCTTTTGCCATATTTACACAACCGCGTGTCCACCCACTTTTTTTTTTTTCTGTCGGTGTGGTCGAGCGCAGTGTGTAGTGCTTTATATCTTGATGGAAGTTCTGATGCCGTTAAAAATGCTTTTTCTGCAGTTGGATTTTTTTTTTCTGTTGTTTAGGGGGGAACTTATGTTTCTTCATGTATGTGTAGTTTTCTGTTGTTCAAACTTTCTTCTGATTGACATTTTTTTTTGTTTGTTTCTGTTATAATTTTTACTTTGAATTGTGTTTCATCGGTCATCTCATGCGCGAATGGCGTTTTTGATGGGGAAACCGAGAGAGTGTGGAACGGTGGGAGGGCGGCGGAATGGCAATCGAGAGATGTACGCTTTCCATCCTTACCGGCTCATTGTGTGTGTGTGTGTGTAACGTATGCACATATGGTCGCAAGGGGTAGTCTTCATAAGTTGGCAAACAAATGAACAAAAAAAACAAAAAAACAGAAAAAAAAAAGACAGGAGGGACGTATGTGTGAAAAGAGGGAGGAAAGGGATAAATACAAACCACTTTCTGATTGATTCTTTTCAGATGTGCTCTCACACACAATCCAACGACAAACGGCTCTGGCGTTGGTGTGCCATAAAACGCACTGGCATTTGGTTTCTTCTGCGTTGGCGAGTGTCCCGTTTTATTTGGGTTGTTCCGTGTGATTTTCTTCATCGCCTCTCGCCACTAGTGCTGTGCTCCCGCCCCGCTCTGCCTCATTGCCTTTTTATTATTTTGCGAATTGCAACAACAACAGAAACAAAAAAAAAAAGAGGGAAAAAATCTGTACAGCGACAAATAAGGGAAAAAAAAATAAAGCAAGGGAAAAGATATCGACTGAACGAGCGCCGGGTAGGAAAGAGAGAGTGGGGTACAGAGAAAAAAAAAAATCAGGTCTTCTTCGTTCAAGGAGGGATGCTGCGGAAAAAAAACACGACAGAAAAAGAAGAAACTCACACTGTACTTTTTACCGGTCAAGGAACTTTATACATTGAAGTAAACGGAACGTACAAACCATTGGGGAACGTCGACACTCCAGGCACCTTCACGGTAAGGCTTGAATCCACACCGAAATCAAAGGACCGCTTTAATATTGTGGTGAACGAGGATAATGAAGAGCTGCTTCGGCAGCCCATCGGAAATGGTCTCACCCTTGGGTACAGCAATAGCTCGTCCTCTGTGCACTGGCCGGTGATGATCGATGGAATGGTACAAACAATGGCGTTTAGGTTTGTCGACCACAATAGCAAGGTGACCGCGGATGTGCTGATGAGGAGTTTTGTAGAGATGTACAACCGTTGCACTTATGCCTTGATGACCAGCTCCGAGCTGGATTTATCTGTACCTGACAATCAGTTTGATGACTATATTGGTAACATTGCCGCTTCACGTCTTCCTGAAGATGACTACAAGATGCCTATGTACACTTTGGATATGTCACATGAGAAAACCAAGAAAACTGGTTTGGGTGCTGTATGCTATAGTGAGTCTGTGAAGTACAACAGGGCACTGGTGGTGCGGGAAAAGGGAAAAGGGAAGGAGGTGGAGTTGCAGGCACACGCCTTTAATTTAGAAGGTTTTGAAAGTGAGGCACCGGAGGTGCTCCGACTGCGTGGTCTCCGAACGTGTGATGCTGCTCTACTGGATGATACGGAGAAAAAGTTGCTGATGCTCAGCGTGGACGATAGCTACCTGCGTGAGGTGGATCTGGAGCAGGGGAAGGTGGTGCAGGAGTACGCTCTACCACAAAACGTACAATCGGTCACGTACAGCGCGCACGTTGCCGATCCATCGCCGGTGTATACATGCCTCACGAACAATGCTGCCTTTAACATGGACCTGCGCATGGATCCTAGAAACAATATTGTGATGGAACCTGGATACAACATGATGGACTACGCACTGGGATCTTCAAGGAAACCGTTTACGTGCCATGCAACTTCTGCAGCTGGTCATCTTGTTATTGGCGACGCTATGGGGAATATTCGTCTGTACACGGGGCCTCCAGGAAGCCGCCGACTGGATGGCAAGTACAACCCCAAGACAGCCAAAACGCTGCTCGACACAAAGGTGCCGATTGTCGCTGTGGATGTGACGTCTGATGGACAGTATGTCGTGGCGGTGTGCTCCAAGTACCTACTACTAATGCGTACTGTATACAGTGATGATAGTGGGAATGAAGTGAACGGGTTTCAGTCACGAATGGGAAAAAATAAGCCGCATCCTTTGAAACTACAACCGTCGCCTGCGCAGCTCTCAGCCATTGGCGGCATTGACAAGCTGGACTATAGCTCGGGAGGGTTTGACCGCTACGTTAGTGGCCATGAGGTGTGCATTACTGCTTGCAGCGGGAACTTTGTATTTACATGGAGCCTTAACGCGGCGAAGCGCGCGGAAGAAACCGGTCGATCATGTCTTGGCGAAAGTGCGTTAGTAAATCATGGTGTCCTTGGTGTTTCCGCTACTGTACCCAACAAAGTTATGTATCTCACTGACTGTGACATACGCATGGCTCCACTGAAATTGCATGAACGTCTGGAGAAGGGGATAAGATACCACATTAGTAGATGAGCTAGTTTTTAACATGTTACTCAAAAAGTATGGTGCGGTTTAAGAGGCTTCTCTTTTTTTATAAAAATTGCTTTCTCGTATACACAGCATCGCGGTATATATATATATATATATATATATATATATATATATATATATATTCTACTACTACTACGGAGGTTTGTCTTATCTTCAAATCGAAATAATGCGTGATGCAATGAGTGGGAGGAAATAACAACGAAAATATAGACGGCCTTTTCGGGATATGGCGAAAGAAGAAAAAAGAAAATTTTTTTCTCCGTGCATGATGAGGAAGAGTGGCGTGTTTGTTTAACCCCCAACCCCTTTCTTTTTTTATTTTTATTTTTTGTTTTTCTTGCGTACCTTCTATTTTTCCTGTTGCTGGTCGCTGCTTTATTCCTACCTTTTCACTGGTAGCTGGGGTCGGTAGCTCAAGTAAAGATGAAAAAGAGGTATTATATCGAGGAGTACACATTTTACGGTCTCTCCTCTGTTGTGCTGCCGTTGATGCTGCTGCTCTTCATTAGTGTTCTGTACTCGTCTATTTTTTTTTTTTCAGATTCGGTTTCGTTTCATTCCTGCCCGCTACAGAATGTCGTCTGTTGCAGACAACGCAAAGGGCCTTCCCTTCGTTGGGAGTGCGCTTAGTACTGCCGAACGTGCGGCGCTGCAGTCCTCACTTCCGATGCTTTCGGTAAGATACAACACACCAGTGCATTTCTGGGGAAAGATCATGGGTTACAAGTGCGACTACCTCATTGCACAAGCCATACCAGATGGCTTGTTTGGAAAGCGCTTTTCTTTCTTCAGTGTGGATGGCGGCACATTGTGGCGTGCCATAGAGGAAATTACAGACGACCAGATTGTGTTCTGTGACAAGCTACGTGGTGTCTACATGGGTGATCCGTCTTTTCTGTACAAGGTGCGTGCTGATATTCCTCCCGAGCCGGAACCCGAGCCGAAGTCGCTCAACTCGGACGAGTTGTTTTCAAGCGCGCAGGCGAAGTATGGGCAGAGCGAGGAGGCGGAAGAGGAAGAAGAAGAAGAGGAGGAGGAGAATGGTGGTGCAGAGGAGGAGGAGGAGGAGGAGGAGGAGGAGGAGGAGCTACCGCCGAAGAAGAAGCGCACAAAATTTATGATCATCGCGGTTCCAGAGACGGTGCGACTTGCACACTTTATTCGGCTGCACGATGCCGCGTGCACGCTTATTGTGCGCGGGCAGTACGTGTTTACACCGAGTGGTGGTGTATCGAAGAATACATTATTCACTGGGCAGCCTGTGCGCAACGCGATGAAACCTTCCTGCTACCTTCGTGCCTTTCATGCCGGTAAACCAGATCGGAACCGGGTGCTGTACGGCCCAACGTACTGCGCCGTGACCGACTGCCTCTCGCCTATAACCGACGATGAGCCTCAAGGTGTGTGGCAAGTGAAGTACGACCCAACAGCGAGCATCGTGACGGTCCAGAATCTTCTCTACGATGGGTCGCTCTTTTGGTATCGTCCCAACACCAGTGATTGCGGGCAAGTGTACTGTGGTAATGGTGAACTCAACCTTGAAGTGTGTTTTCTTCTCTAGAGGAAAGAAAAAAAAAACTGTATAAACATCTTAGAAGGAGGAAAATTGAGTGGACGGGAGAGATCGAGAGTGATATGGGCGGGTGTGGGTGTTGTTTTGTATTGCTTTCACATCGATCACCGTCCTTGTATTCCTCTCTGTGTATGCTGCCCCTATCACCTACCACCAGCAATGTATATATGAGGTGCTGTGACAGTGACAGCAGCACATTGTTTATGTAAGGTGCCTTGACGGTGATGAGGAGTTGGTGTTGTGCGAAGCCTCATTTATTGATGTTATTTTGGTGTATACACTCACCCCCTTTTTTTTCTCTTCCCTTTTTTTTTTCTGGCGATGATGTTGTTGCTGTGCTTCTTTGTGTTGTCTTTGTTGGCTGCGTTGTTGTCATTTATGCTGCGGTTGCAGCAGCTATTCGTTTCGTGGATTTTCAAGTGCTGCAGCAGGGGGGCGCTCCCGTCTGTTTGACTTGCCTTCTTTCTCGCTTCTATTCTTCTTTCGCTCTCTCTGCTGTGGTCTTATCATCTATTTTCTTTTCTCGTCGTTCTTCTTGCTTTGGCCTCTCTTCCCTATTCCTTTGTTTTTGTGTCTGCTGTCGTTTCCTCTTGGGCGATCGTCTCTTATATGCGGGTGCTGCACACACACACACACGTTCTTTCTCTCGCGTACACACCGACATCAATAAAAAGTACACACACATAAATACATCTACACGCACACATTGATTGCTCTACCTGAGCTTATATCTATCGGTCTGTATTTATACCTATAAATACAGACCGACTAGAAGATATATAGGCAATCGAAAATCTCGCGGGCAGTGGAGGCAACCTAAAGCCTGTAACCATCTACACCTACGGTAGCACCAAACACACATACACACACACACATTATATATATATATAAGGACTGCATATTGTAAATACGTTTCTGTCTTGTTTTTTTTCTCATTCACTGTTCCCGTGATACGCAATCGCCGACGGTTATTCGTTTTCACAGTATATTGTGAATACAGACACTTCTCCTTAACCCCCGGTTCGGTGAAAAAGTGTGAACTTCAGACATAAATACACTGTATATATACATATATATAAATATATACAGGAAAGTGGAAGATTTGAACAGTGAGGCAGCAACAGTTGATTGAAAGCGTCAAGACGGGAGCAATTCAAAGGAATAAAGGCAGAAAAGTTTGGGGGACAAGAGTTACATTAGTGGCCACAGCGAAGGCGCAGAGTGACCGCAGGCCGAAGTGTGGAATTGAGGGAGACGGGCAGAAGCGAAGGTAAAGCTCATATAGAATTATACAGTGGTGTAAGAACAAAAAAGGGGGAGAAAACAGACAAACTGTTTGAGACAGGAGAAGAAGAGCGTAAAAAGAACATAAACAAAAAGTGGTCACGAATAGTTGTGGAGGTACTCACACAAGGAGGAGGGAGAGAATAGGACAAGGAAAGTTTTAGACTAAAAGTAATAAAGCCTAAGTACAGCATTCCAAAATTCGGTCTGCTTTTTTTTCCCCTCTTTTTATTGTTATTATTATTTGCTTTGTTTGTGCGATTGAGTGAACACACGCGTGTACGTCTGTGTCTGTTTGTTACTGCAGGAGGAATGGACGGGAACGCAACATATAAGGGTGTAGATGAAGACGTGTCGCTGTCGCCTCATTGTGACACAACGGCAATATTAGCATCCAGGTCGCCAATGCGCAGAGTCTTTTATGAGGTCCCGTTATTGTCCAGCTCGCTAGAATGTATCCACCCGCGCCTCCGCGAAGATGTGGAGGTTAAGGACCGAATGGCACTTCTGCACGCTGCACGGCTTTTGGAGGAGCATGGAAGTCCAGAGGATGTGGTTCGTCGCCTTGCGTCAGGGCAAGAAGATCAAAAAAAAGGGCAGAAAGAGCAACTGGAAACAATGAATTTACAAGACGATACTGAGAATGTGAGCATGCCGTTCACATGTGAACCCGCCTTTTCATCTCCCCGCACGGTACATTCATCTCAGCATGATGCCGATGACGAGCTTATGCGACGCTGCCATTTTTTCCTCTGGTTCTTGAAAGATGGTGACGAGTGCTTTAACATTCCGTATGATGTCCAGCGACGTGTCGTGCCGTTACTCTACGAGTGGATTGTGGACTGGGATTTTTTTCGACGCAATACTATGTGCTGGAAAAGAGTGGCACATTGCTTTAGTTCTGTGATTCTGTTTGGGCGGCGGCGGCTACGCAGCGTACGTCCAGACTTTTCGCTTCCCTGGAAACCGCTTGTGGTGTTTATCATGTCACTTTTTTTTCAGTCTACAAATGTAATGGAACACCACGTCTTGCACGGCATGCAAAAGGCCGCAGGGGAGGTTCTCGAGTCTATTTGTGAGTCGGCCGCTCTGCATTTTGATGAAGATGCATTAAGTGGTTTGTGGGAAACGTTTGCACCCTATTTTTCACCGGGGAGTGAGGAGTCACCCTTAATGTTATGCCTCTTCTCGCATCTTATTCCTGTACACCGCCTCGTTGATGACACAACCGGTGTTTCATTGCCCCTCACCGAGCGCATTGTGCAGTTTCTTCTTTCAGACTCGCTCTACTGGCAACAACAGTCAGGAAACTGGTTGGCGTATTCTCTCAAGATCATCTTCAAGATGGCCCTTCATCGTGTTGGCGTGGCAGATTTTGATAAGTATGCGGAGCCACTTTTTTCTATGATGCTGTTCGAGTTGCGGCTTCCCATTACCAACGGTGTGAGAAGGCCGAGAGGAAATGTTGGGTTTGGTGTGCTGAGCGAGATACCGTTTTTTCGCGTCGACAAATATGAATTGTCTTTGGCTCATGGATTTATTGGCAATATGCTTCCACGCCGCACCGACTCACCACTGTGGAACCACCTTCGTCGATTTATTCTTGCTACAAATGTTTTCCTGCGCTCCAATGCTACAGACTCTGATGTCCTGCGCTACGTCTTTCAGCTCTACAGCAGCCTTGTTGCTGCTGTTCACCGACGTATGGACATACAGGCAAAGTACCAATACACACAGGCAACAAGACCCGATCGCCTCAAGGGAAGACAACCAATTCTACCGGCGTACCTGTGGGATACTAACGCCGTGAAGTGCTTTGTTGATCTCATGGTGCCGGTTATACTCTCATCGTTACATCACCGTCTTAATGACGCGCCACGCATTGTTGGCCTTCTTGTCTCGCTCTCTCCTACATCTGTACAACTGAAGATTTTACCTTACATTGATGCGGGACTAAGAAGCCGTCTGGAGTCACCTGAGCAGCGTATTCTGGCAGTACGACTTCTGACCAAATCGCTTTTCCCGCTAAGCGAATGCCGTGAAACTCGCGATGACTGCTGGATTTTCCTCGCTGATGTGGTCCCGGTGTTACTTCCGTGGATAAATCCAAGTGAAATTACGCTTTCTTCATGCGTTCTTGAACTCATATTTGCTACCTGCTCTGTCACAAGGTTGCGGAACCTCTTAGGAGGGCAGAGTGCAGAGTGCGAATTTGCTGTTGCACTGATTGAGCGTATTTTTGAATGCTCTAACCATATAGAGCCTTCCAAGGGGTCTTTGCTTGAACGGCTTATACACGTGACAACCTCCTTGTCTTGTAACGTAAGCGATGAGACACTCGCATGCTGCGTGAGAAAGGCGTTAAAAGAGGCTGAGGTGCAGGGGACAGCGTCAAAGGCCTGTGTGGTTAGCTGTCTGTTGGAGCCACTCGCAAAAAGTGCACCGGAGCGTGTGATGCGGTGGGCTACACGGTCTCTGATGCCACCACTGCAAAGCGCATCAACCCAAGAATCGGAAGTGTCTTGGTGTGCTTGGCTTCTTGCTGGATGTGTGCGTGGTGCGGGCCTTGCGTGTTTTTCATATCGACATCAACTACTGCGATGTATTCGGTGGCAGTTGTCGTATGTCACAAAACCGCAGCGTGTCATGGCTGCAACAAGAATATACTCTGCCCTTTACACTGCCTTTACTGAGACGGTCTGCACAAAAGCAGAAGCGAGACCGTTCTTTTTTGAAACTCCCAATAGGTTGGACACTAAAGCGGCGGAGGAGTTGGAAGCTGAGCGCATGGATGACGCATACAAGGTGGAGATGGGCCTCTGCCGTAGTTCCTCCGTGGAGATTACGTGGCGTGAGGCATCTGAGGAGCATCTCTCCTTCGTTGTCAATGTATATCAAAGCTTATTGCAAGATATTGTTGACCTTATTCATGGGATTGAACACGTGTCGCCGCCCATATCAGTTGATGGTAGTGGTGGGCTTCGGCATCTAATTCCCTCTTCTAGTAGTAGTGGTGGTGACGCTAGAAATGGCACGAATAATGACAACAATGAGGACACTGATGGTGGCAAAAACCATAGCGCGACTGGCAAATACTATGATGCCAAAGACGGTGGTGATGATGATAAAGATAAAGAGAAAGTGATCTCAGAAATAGCGGATGAAAACGACTCTTTTTCACCGCAGAACGTACTTCGTGGCACACTGCAATGGCTACGCAACGTGCTAGAAATAAACCAGGAGCTCCACATGCAACTCCCTTCACTAGGATCCCCCAATATGATGTCATGGTGGACGCAAGACCCCAAGACTGCATGGAAATTACCCTTAAAGTTTCCACCCTCGTCGTTGTCGTTGTTTCCATGGGCGAGACAAGATGCAATTCATGATCTGTTGCTTAAGGAAGTTTATGGACGTTTGGTGGGAAATGCGGTAGGGGGGAGAGGCGTCGTAAGTGCGGTGCTGCAACTTGGCCATGAACATGGAATGGAAGGGAAACCTACACTTGACAATGGGCATGCTGCGGATACTGATGTGCGCAGTCTTCATAGCGTACTAGCTATCCTTGCAGGGCAATGTAACATAACACTCATGTCGCGTGTCTCTTATGATGAATATCACATGTATGATCGTGGACCTGGTTGCTTTGGGTGGTGTGTGGTTGAAGTGATGCGACGGCGACGCTATTTCCCTACTCTGTATTGGTCCATGAAAGCGGAGGCATTCATTCGCGCCCGTAGAAGACGATTTATGCCCGTCGTATCGCCACGATGTTTAAGTGAACTGGTGTCTGTCGCTCACACACTACTATTTTCGCCTCATCATTTAATTCAAAGTGACTGCAGCCATATCTTGATGTCTTGTATGTATATGATGGGACAGGAGTCAAGCCACCGCTTTATCACGAGACATCTCTCGATACTTGGACGAATTGCGGAGATGTGGAAAAAGCAAAGTAGCACCTCTAACTATCGGAAAGAAAAGAAAGAAACGCAATTAACAGAGTGTAAGTCGTTTTCAAGCGGTTCTGGTCCTGCTCCAATGGACAACGACTGCTGTGACGATTGCTCAAACGATAAAGGAAAAGGTGCCGAGCCGAGCACTATTTTAGTCGCTATGAATGATATTGGTGAAGGGGATAGAAACATCAGAAATGATGGCGTCACACTGGAGCATGATATATCGGAGGAAAAGAAGAATGCAATGTATAACAGGTTACAGTTACCCAGAGAGTTGTGCTTTGCACTTTATCTTGCCCCAACAGGATTTGGCAGTCTCTATTTTTACCGTGACAGTGATTTGGTCCGGCGCACATATGAATTGGTGTTGCAGTTTCCTGAGGAGTTGACTGCACAATGGCTAGGTGCACATGTCAGTATGAAAAAGATAACGCAATTAAGTGGTCTTTTAACCATGGACCATATGCACGCTGTTGGTCTCTCGGACGAGCTTCTTTCTCTTGCTGCGAGATTTTCTACCTCAGCACCGGATCGTGCTGTCCGCGCCCTCCGGATGATTATAGCTGTTTACCGCCCATCAAGGATGGCACTACTCTCGCCACAGAGTGTGCCAATACTCTTTCGTCTCACCTTGAACACTCATGCCATGCTGCGTGAGATATCCCTTCACATTCTGCAGACACTTTTGCTTTCGTTGAAAAATCCACACAAAAAAGCATATGTCTTGGTGCGTCGTGGTTCGTTAGAAGATTCTGAAAACCTTGGTTTTTTCCATCAGCGACATGAGGTATTGAAGCAAAAATGCCCTTCTTTTTATGGGATGCATGATATTGGCTTTGTGTTTTTGCCTAAAGTGGTTTGCGTTGATGCGGTGCATGTATCGTCAGATATGTTTAATGATGGTGAGGCAGTGAACGTCCCTGCCGAGACCTTACTACTTCGGAAGGCCTACACTGAAGGTGTTGATGAGTCTGAGGAACTGCCAACAGAGCAACACAAGTCCGTGCATATGAAGCAACAGGCACGTGGTAAATTGATTGAACTAATTGGCTTTTTTTCCGGTATTCTTGATGAGGAACTTAATCCTTCTACCATCGTGCAACAGAAACAGGGGGCGAAGAAGGAGGAGGGAGACGCACTGGAGAGAAGATTACGTAAGGGGTGGATGTGGAATGTCATGCAGACGCGCCACGACCAGAAAACGTTTTCGCAGTCTCGGATGCGGGTGTGGAAGGCATTGGGTAAGCTTTTAGGAGTCGAACCAGCAGTAACTATGTTTACACGTATAGTGCGCTTGCGTATTCGCGACTACATTAACCTCACACGCAGCAATAGTGATGAATCAAGGGAAAGTCCACAGTGGTTGTTTTCATGTCTTTCGGACTTAATGGTGGCCGCCATTCGCATCTCAAAACGGCACCCTGCTGCACGCCAGATGGCTATTTCTTGCTATTTGGATACAGTGATGCAGGTGTGCACAAGCAACCTCATTCCACATGAGGTGCTTGACTCTATTGTGGAGACCGTCTCAGCGTTGTATGGTACATTGAAGCCTGACGAGGTGTGGTCGATTTATGAGCCGCTCTTTGCAGCTCTGACATCGCCCGCGGAGGAAATGGCTGTATTGACGACACAAAACTTGCCAATGGGGGATGGCGATGTGGATGCAGCTGCGGCAGGCAGCACGTCTTGGTATTCAGGGAGATCGCAGGAGACGGTGCGGGTTCTGTTGGTTATCGCGCAATTTATTTGTGTGTTTGCCCGCGAAGTAAATGTTTTGCTTCTTCCGAATATTTGTCAACAGGTAATGACAAACAAGAGGGTGTTCTTTTTTTCTACCATCACCCGCATTAGACAGTGTGCTGCCACTGTGATACAGCAAATTATGCGTTTGTGTTTGCACCAGAGCGAGTACATCCCAGCGAATAGCAATGTGCTGGAAAACATCATCACTTTCCTTGACCAAGCAGAGCGTTTAGTGGAGCTGCCGTCGCCAGATCTGTTGCCGACCTTGGTGCCCTGGAGCGCAACACCGGCACTCGGCGCCGTCCCAAACCCCTTCATGGCCACCAATACCACTGCTATCACTATTACAAATACTACCGCTACTGCTGCAACTGATGACTTTGCGCTATCACTAACATTGCCGCCTGCGTCGTCTCCATCCTGGTCTGATGCCTTTAGTCTCGACGGATCTCACAGCACGACCACTTCCAATGGGTTGTTAGCACTGAAAACGTTTACATTATGTTGGTATGGGGCACCAGCTCCCCTTCTTGATGTACGTGCTAGGGAAGCGATTATACTTCTTGTACGTTCACTTGATGCTAACACGCAGGAAATGGACGATCTCAGTCGTACGGTTCAAGCTACACTCGACAGTATCGCTTACGTTCGCCTGTCCAAAAACACCGTTCACAACATCTTGGAACTTTTGTGTGATATACTTCAAGAGAAAAAACCATACGGACGATCGCGGCAAGCGAAGGTAACCCTCATTCACATGCTAAAAATTGTTTTGTTCATTAACTTACACCGCATAGGCAAGTTCGAGGTTATGCGAAATGTTTCACACGCGGCCCTCAACTCAATCGCTCATGGTGATGGTCACGTTCGAACCGAAGGAAAGTTCCTTCTCGCCGTTCTGACTAAGGTGGCATCCATAGAGCAAACGCAGGCGCTTGTCAAAGGTTTCTTTGACGAGCTGCGGGAGTCATCGTCTTCGTCGTCGTCGTCGTCTTTAGTGACTGCGACGGCGGCACAGTCGATGGGCGTGTGTAGCTCCCCACACTCTACAAGTGTTTTGCAGGAGAGGTTGCGCAACCGCCAACGCAATGCGTTAGTACTGGCGCTGTGCTATATTCTCTCAGCCAATTTAGGTGCTATTCCGCCTTACGTACCGCGCCTGATGGAACGTCTGGCAGCGTGCTGGAATGGTCCCTCACTGGAGGTTCAACGGGCCGTCAAACGAGCGTTTGAGGATTGGTGGCGCAGTCACTGCAACACATGGGAGTTGGAACACATGTCACATTTTTCCGCCGCTCAGATTGAGGTGATTTTACCGTTGCTGAAGGCACCCATGTACCTAGTGTGAAGAAAGATCCTGTGTCGATACTGAGAGGGTGGGAGAGGGATGGAAACAGATCCAAAACCACACCTGAGGACGCTACCGCAAAATTAACGGCGTGCTGACCTGAGGTATTCTCCTTTTTTTATTCTCCATCTCTCTCTCTCTCTATATATATATATATATATATATATATATGTGTGGGTGGGTGTGGGTGTGGGTGTTGGTTGCGGGTGTGATGGAGAGCTGTGTCAATGTGTGCAAACACACACGAACGTCTGTTGTCAGTTCCTCACCAGAAAACAGACAAAAAAAAATACCAAAAAAGGATTTAATTTAAACTCCCCACTTTTGTTTCCCTTCCACTTTCCCCCTTTCTTTCCTTCTCGTGTGGTTTGTTTCACTTCTCTGCGGGAGGAATAGAGATGCGAAGAACATGGTGCAACAAACTGATGCGCGATGGCAAGCGCTCAATCCCCCCCCCCCCCCCCTCACATGCCCCGCTCTTTTTATGTGTCTCTCCACACAAAAACGAGGTGTAAACCCAAGTTGCCATAACAACGGCAATAATAAGAGGAGTGAAGTAGGATGCTTGAACTGTGTGGGGAAGTGAAGTTATATATAGATATACCTATATATATATATATATATATATAGTTATATCTTCTTTAAAAAAAATATATGTATCATCTCAAAACACAAGGAAACTAAAGTTGATAATAATAAAAATAATAATAATGGTAATAATAATAATGATAATAACTTTCATGATAAAAAAAAGATTTTTTTTTATCTATGTGTGTGTACGCGTGTGTGTTGTTTCAGTTTGGCGATGGTGCTTGGTTTCTCGCTGTGCTTGTGGGTTGATTACTCCCTGCAAAGCGAATAGCAGCAAAATAGACAACAGCCCCTAAAGTCAAGAGATGGACGTAAGGCGAAAGAAGGGTGTAGGGGTGCACAAATAAGTAGCGATAAATTGTGGTTTAACATTTTTTGTTTTGTTTTCTAAATGGCCTGGGTGATCGCCGTGTGCTCGCCTATACCACCTCTCTCTCTTGCTTTTCCCTTCCAACTTCGGGGGGAAGAGTTTAATGGTGGATTGAGAACAGAGTATGCAAGTGGGATAGAACTAATAAACCTTTAGCGCTTCTTCAGCCGTTCTTTTCTTCCTTTCTCCCTGCTAAAGGTCAGAATGAGATAACTGAGTGTTGTTTCTCTTCGTTGTCGGAAGGATGGGTATCGGCTCTGATGCTCTGCAGCAATGACAGGTCGTTAGTGAGAAGTTAACCGATTGGGATTCGCCAACACGGTGCTGCAGGAATTCATTTCGCCTGCTCTGGCGACACCGTTATGACTGTGTGATATGCTGCAGGCCCCGTTCTCGAAAAGCGATTATTCATCGTTAACTAATCCGGTTGGGAGGTTTCGGGGGGGGGGGGATGGGTGAGCCTCTGTGTGTGTTTCTGAGTGGTCTCGTTTTGATTTTTCAGTCGCGGTACCACTTATGGCGACGGCGTGGCTTTTGGTCTGTGGAGGGAAGAGTTGTGATCGTGCAACAGAAGCGACGCGAATACACACGGGAAGGATACGTTTCGCTCTGCGCAACTACTGCGAACGCGTGAGGAGAAGGGGGCGGCCAACAACGTTGGCAACTACGCCAGTGAAGTATCTCTTGCTGGCTTTCGGTGTCACCGTCCACTCGATGAGGCGTGGGGAGCTGCGGCATGCCTCAAATGTGGTAGAGGGGCGTGGAATAGGGGGGTCCGCACGTTGACTCTCTTTGCCTACTACCGAACACGGCACGATGACTCTGGCCAGGGCGCTGGCTTTTAGTGGTGACAAACTCAGGCAATGCCGGCCACCACAACAAGGCGGTCGCAGACACCTGATTAGTCATTTTGGAGGTTGAGGAATTTTTTCCTTCGCAGCGGTTTAACGACCTTCTGCTGGATGTGTCATGGGGTCTGACTTGTCTCGATGAGCAAACCTCGCAGGAGGTTTTGTTATTCCCCCATTTGGTCTTCAGTAGGTTGACGAGTACGGAACCACCGAAGAGAATGCTGTCGCACAATTCCGCTGTTGGACACCATTTTGTTCTGTGGCACGGGCGGTTACTGCAGACGCATCCGCCTCATGTGAAGGATCGTGGGTCGTTCCTTTCTTGGCGGTCATGGGGGAAACGGTACGTGCTTAGAATGTTACGTGCCTCCTTTTCATTTCAAATGGCGGTGCCACCCGAAACACGCTGCGCTGTCGCGTTCGGGGACGCTCGCTGGACTAACTTCCTCTTCCGCTGGCCCACAAGGTCAGCACTGAGATTTTGCAGCTCGCGTCACCCCAGCAGCTGCCGGGGTTTCAGGTATGATGCAGCCTGCATGCGCCGCCCCGTCCTCAGCTCTTTATAGATGTTTAGATTTTGTAAGTGTGCGCCTTGCTGGAGATCCTAATGGTGCGATGTTCTGGAGGAATGTCGTGAACAGCCTTCTGCGAATGTGTAATTCCACGATTCGTGAGGGAGTGTCATACGTTATCCGGCATGATCCTTTGGGAGCGTGTTTCGACTAAACGACGCACACAGTCCTTGTAGGTCTGAAGAACGTACGATTATTGTATTAGATCCTGCCGCTTGAGGCCAGCTCTGTAATGGAGATAAAAATGGCGGTGTCGAGATTCCCGAGCATTTTTACCGGGCTTGGAATTGGCTTGATTTTCCTTTTTGTTTCTCTAAAGTTGATGCGTCGTCCCTATTCCCGTTTCAAATGGGGGGGGGGGGTGTCGCAAAACTCACCAACATAATCCTCGCTTTCTGCGATCTGATGGGGGCACGCGGTTTGGGCTTAGTTGCTTCCAAACGGTTGTGGGATCGTACGGTGCCACATGATACCTACCCATTGCTTTAATGGCGGACACACTTTTGCCTGGTCATGGCACGCTTTACCGGCCAGACTCTGATGAGGCTAAAGAGCCAAGTGGGCGTTGACTGTTTAATGCAAAGCTCTCATCGTGCAGGCTGTAGGGCCGCACCTTCAGTTTTTGATATTCTGGAAGGGGGCGCGGTGTAGTCTGTGGATGGAGTACCTTAAAGAAGTCTGGGTGCAGGCACAATTTGTGGCATTTCTGTTTTTTTTTTTTTCGTAAAAAAATTTTTTTCTGAATATGGTGCTACTGCTTGGTTGGCCTGTTCTTTATCTTCATTATCATCATCTTTTCTTTTATCATATATATATATATATATATATATATATATATATGATGTGTAATATGTGTTGCTTTTGTTGCATTTGATGGCGTAAGAGGGGAAAGAAGATTGTACGCTTGAAAGTTTCTCTTTGCTGCATATCAGTGCCCTCTTTACTAGTTCTTCATATTCCCTGTGTGTGTCTTAATGAAGGAGATGGCCTTTCAGCAAAAACATCAGAAACCCGGCATATTCACTGGTTCCAGAATAAACCGGAAACCACCGTCGCTGGTGGCGCATTCAATACCTGAGCGGGTTCATATAATCGCCCCTTTGGCGTCTTTATGCGGTTTGCAAAAAGATGTAGAGCGTCTAAGGGATGCTGCATCGGATTTTGAGGAACTTCTCACCGATACGACGGAGCAATTTTTTCCCCTACGGGCCGCTCTTGGAGGTGTGTTGAAGGATCTACGCATTTTTTGCAATCACTTACAACAGGGAAAAACCTTTTCTGGCGTTCCGCACCTCGTAGTGTTCGGCGCCCGTCACACTGGAAGGAGCACCCTTGTTAATTTTCTTCTGGAGCGAAGCCCATTTATGGTCTCAGTGGACAGCTCGGTTTCCAATGTCGATGATGAGGAAGACGTTTTTCGGTTTATGGGTAGTTCATCATCGCTGCGCGGTGGCTCAGTAGCTCACTCGTTTTTTGAAAATAACGGGTCTGATCTTATGAGCCGATTGAATAGCACGGTATTTGGGACGAGAGAATCACTGTCCAAGAAAACAAGTGAGGATGCCTCCTTGAAGGAACTCGCAGGTTCGGTTACTGTTTGCAATGAGGGCGGAGCCAATTTTCTCTTTCCCAAACTGATGAACACAAATTTTGGCAGTGGTATTCTTGGTCCGAGCAACTGCTCGGACATCGGTGCCACCCGCCTTGATGCCTCGACGATGATGGATGCGACAAGTGTGCCGCAAACACTACAGCAATCGGTGAAGGAGATTGGCCGTCACCGACAAACTCGTGACAGCGATGATTCAAAAAACGGTCGTTCAGTTAAGGATGGGATCTCAGCGCCATTTCTGCAGCGTCGACAGCTACGCCATCTGGAACTTGATTTGCTCTCGACTACTTCTGGAAAGGAGCATCTGCAGGTGTTTAGAATGACTTCTGGGGGCTACAACTTCACTATTGCTGATCGTATTCGAATGCAAAACAGCAAATCCTCAGGGGATGGGATTTTGCGATGGAATGAGGAGGGAAAAAAGCTCCCCACACTGTTGCAGAGTTCTGCCGGCTCGAATAAGGCACAGAAACTCTCACTGCCCTCGTCCAGTTCCTCATCAAGGGCGGTCCTTGAGTTTATGGACGCGCTTCATGCGTCATCCTGGACACTGCAGGAGTCGAATAATACAGCTGTGTTCAACAAGCGGGAAGTTTTTTCCTCGTGTCAGCTTCCATGTTTCCTGCGTGGGGATGCTTTCATTTTGACTCTTCCTTGTGATGTAATTGGTACACATCTTTTGCCAAGTTTCGTGACTGACCTCTTTGGACGATTCGTCCCATATACGTTCGATAGGAAACAGAAGAATGTCAACTCTGCCAGAGGCACCAATGAAGGAGCTTTTGGGAAAAAACTGAAAAAAAATGGAAGACAAATGCATGATAGTCATGGTGGCGATAATAGCAATGATGATGATATCTATCTCCATGAATTACGCAATATTCGTCAAATGATTGCCGACATGACACTTTTTTGCCTGACCTTCTCGGACACTATCATTTTACGTGCTGATGGTGCGGTGATGCTTGACAGAGAACTGCGGGATCGGCCACCTCCTATGGCATCCAACCTGGTGGAGCTTCGTATGCTCTTTCAGAAGGATATGCTACGTTTTTTTGGCGTTCAGGTAGCTCCTTGGCAAGTTATTCCCTATAGCGGCACCGTTAGTCACATTACGCGGGATGTATTGATGTCAATTCATGGGAAGCGACTGTGGCATGAAGAGGTGGCCGAGATAAATAATTCCATGATGCCTTTCTCTCCCAAGAACGTACCGCCCTCCCTGCCAAACTCTAGTATTTTAATCCCCCGGTCTCCTTTGCTGAGGGAAAAAGCAGTCAATTTGCAATCTGTGTTGCATTTTTATTGCGATGTAGTGTATGGTCAGCGCTTCAAGGAAAGGAAGCACACCCTTCTACCGGAACAGCTGGAGAAAATGGTGGGCCATCATGCACTAACAACGATGTGGGACATGTCTGGAGCCTCTCAAATCCTCCATGCTGCGCAAATGTTTGAGCGGTGTGCAGGACTTCATTTCCTTTCGTGTGTTTCCGTCTCGCTTTCGATCTGGTGCTTTCAATTTGGAATAGCACTCGAGAGGGTGAATAGGTTTCTCTCTTCGCGAATTAAGCGAGTACGGAGGGAAATACGCACAGCGAAAAAAAAGGTCAACACAGCAGCGTTGGCCATCAAGCACCTAAAGGAGGGTTGCAACCCACGGATGATGGTGCACAACATCCAACTTCAGTTCCTGGAACGGTTTGAGGTCTTCACTGTCACCTTTTGGTGGGACCTGTTTGACCTTCTGAATGCAGAGGATAATTCCACGCAGCGATCGAAAACGCCTTGCCCGCATCCTCAACACTTATCACTGTTGTCCGTGCAGGCAAGGGAGAGGCTATTAGAGCATTACCGTCGGTTCATTGATCTCTATGTTGAACAAGATTACCCCGCTCAAATCTCACAGCTGCAGCGTATCATAGCGGAGGAGTCTCACCGTGGCGTATGTGTATCTTCCAGTAAAGTAGACGGTAATGGCGCATTATCGATGTCCACATCAGGAATTGATTCCGGGTCACTGTGCTCCTCAACGGGGGGAACACACCACATACCGTTTGTAGCCCAGAGTGCGCGAGAGCTTAAGGCTACTATGGAAAAGGAACTAACGTTGCATCTTTCGCGATTCAACACGGAAGTAATCAACTATTTTATGGCTGAGATGCAGGCCGCGATGCCTGCTTTTGTGGAAATTTGTGACCAGAACTGCAGAACAGCAGAAAAGGTTGTGTTCAAGGTTGCAGAAATGTTAAATTCTGTTGGGGGATGTAACGTAAGGGATCAAATTGCTCTGCGTTGTATGCTGTGTGAAATCTCTAAAATTTCTCTCGTTGAATTGCAGCCAAACCATCAATTGGAATTATTTGTGACAGGTATGCGCAGTGCACTGTGTGAGGATCAAATACTATTTATCCTGAAAAAAAAGTCTCTCCAAAACATGGATTTCAAACAAACGAAGTGTGCTGCACGGACGGTGAAGTACATCGCAAAGAGTGAAGCTTGCGTCCAAGCCTCACAAAGTCAGAATGCGGAATTCATGCACTCAAAAGATGAATCTTTTTTGCACCAGATGCGGGATCACAGCGACCGTTTCTTAGCGCCAATGGAGATGGAGAAGATGACACGCTCAACGGAGAAATGGTTGTGTAGGACCGCCAGTGTTCCTGGGAGGCATGCAGTTTCTTCTGTAATTTCTGACACAGACGCCACAGCTACTGTAGCACCCGAAGGTTGCTGTGACGAACACCAGGAGTCACACATGACGGAGGGGGCGGCTGACACTAAGACTGTCTCATCGAGCACCGTCGGGTTTCTCCTCGCTATCTGGAAAGAGACGTTGTCGTCGTTGTCATTCCGTCCGTGGCTTGTGTTTAATAACTCATGTTATGCTTCGTTGCTGAACAATCTTTACCTTGGTTTTCTCAAATGCCATGCGCGGCTTGTTGGGGTGCTGGAGGAGGAAATAAGTGAACTTGAAGTGTCGCTGTGTAATTTGGTCAAGGAGGCACGGTGCACGGAGGTGGAGATTCCTGCGCTGCTAAAGCGCCTCGATTCAGCCGCAAGCACCTTTGCGGGTGAAGCAAAAGCTATTAGGAGTGATGTATTCACTGCAACGTTTCAAAGATGTAAAGTCTTTTAGGCTTCTATTCTTAGCGTTTTTGTACGCTCGATAAACTGAAGTAACTCTCTTCTTTTTTTTTTTTGTGTGTGTGGGGGAGGGGGGAGTCATCCTTTTACCCTTTTATTGGCTTCCAAATTTTATCTTTGATTGTACTCCCTTTTTTTATGTAACTGTTGCTTTGCCCCTGTTTTTTTTCCTTTTTGGTTTTTTCCCTCTCCTCTCCTCTCTGTTTCTCTCCCCTTACACTCTCAGCGTGGATGTGTCGGAGCAGATGCTTTTGTTTCTCGTTCTCTCTCTTTTTCTGTCTGTTGGTTTCATCTCTCTGCTTTCTATGTTACATGTACTGTTGATGGTGCTTTATTTTTATTTTTTCCTCCTTCTTTGCGTTGCTGATCCATTGAAGAGGGAGTGTCGCAACAACAACTCTACTTACCGCGCAGCCCCCATTGTATCAGAATATCCCCTGGGGGGGGGGGGGAAGTGGTGACTGCGAAAGGCAGCAGAAAAAAAAAAGACGTAAGCCAACAAACAAGTGGTCCAAAAGCAAGTGAGATGCAGCGAGGAGAGCTGGAAGATACGAAGGCTCCAACGAGCTTTCATGAATACTTCAAGACGTTTAGTGCTGTAATGCCACCAGTTCTCAGTAGTGAACTCACGACTAAATCCTCCGCTCTGATGGGGTTGGCACCGGGGGTAGTCCAAGACATAGATCTAAACCATGCATACAGATATAAATACAGCAACATTCAAGGAACCTCCCGCGGACAGAAGATGATTAGCTTTATCAGTCCCACGTTGCACACCAGACATATGGAGGCTGCGCTGCTCCGACGGGAAGTTGAACTCCGTGGTGAATTCAACCGCTTGCGCCACGCCGAAGAGGAGCGTATCAGATGGAAAGAGCAACATAAGCGTGAGGTAACGCACGCGGAGGAGCGACAACAATTACTAGAGGCGGCGAGGGCAATAGAGCTGGAACGCATGAAGCGCACTGAGGAGCAGCAACAACGAATTCTTGCGCAGGAAAAGGAAATGGAGGAATGGAAACATGAGCGTGCTAAAGAGGTTGAGGAACAACGGCGGCGCTCGATAGAGGAGGAGGATCGTTTGCGGGAGCGTCAGCACGAACGTGAGATGCTACGTCTTCGGGAAGAGGCGGAACTTCGGTTGCGTTCCCAAGGCTCTGCAGAGGAATGTAAAAAAGTGATTGAAATGAAAATGAATAAAGTTACCGAGGTAGTGATGGAACGACTGCGGGGAGAGTGGATACAGTGTGAAGGTGAGTGGAAAAAACGTTTGCAACAGCTGCAGCATGAGCACATCACTGACGTGAGTGATCTTCGCCAGGAGATTGGTCGGGAGAGACAAAACTTCTCCTTCAGCGAGGCGGAGTTGTTGGAGACACGTACTCAGATCGCAAAACTGGTCTCCCAGCTTGAGGAGTTGCGACGCCATCAGGATGAAGTTACGATTGCTCGCACCGCCGAGTCGTTATCGACCGAGAAGCATTTTAAAGTAATAGAGCGCCTGCAGCGTACATTTGATGACGAAAAGCTGAACACCAAGCGGTTGTTTGACGAAGAATTCAAACGCATGCAGAGCGTTCATGAGCGAGAACTCAACGAAATGGAGGATAAACACCGCACGCAAATGCGAAGGTTGGAAATGACGTCGGAAGAGCTGAACCAGCGACTACATGAAACCGAGACGGAATTGCAGCTGTTGAAAGGGAGAACAGCAGCTTCCACGCTAAAGTCCCCATCCGTAGAGGCTGATGAGACACGAATACGTGAGGAGCTCCGCATGACACGTAGACAACTGAATGAGGCGGTGGATGCGCGACAGCGTGCGGAGCGACAGGTCACTCGGACTGAACGGGAGTTGGACAAGGCAAACAAAGCGTTACAAACACTACAAATAGAATTTGACACCGTAACTGCACGGCATGATGTGGAAGTGCGCTCTCTTCGTGGGGAGAAGAATGAGTTAACCGACGAACTTACACACGTGAGGGCTGCACACGCAAATGAACTAGAGCTTCTTCAACAATCGATACGCACAGGTGAGAGTGCTGTATCGCGTGAAGTAACAAAAGAAATTGAGACTTCATTTAGACGAATGGCGGAGCGACACGAAGAGGCAAACCGCATATTGGAGACGGAAAAGGCGCAGCTGCAACATCGACTGCGGGAGATGGAGCAGCGGTACGAGGAGGCTAAGCGGCACAAACAACAAGAATATGGGGTGACGGAGGAGATTCGGCGCGAAGGGGAGCGGTTGCAGCAACAACTTGGGGAAAGGGATCGTACCATTTTGGAGCTACGGGGAACTCTTGATGAATTGAGGCGTGCACAAGGTACTGTTGCCGAGTTGACCACGCAAAAACGTGCACTGCAGGAGGAGTTGGAGATGCGGCGCCGAGAGCATGAAACAGTCCTTCAAACAAAGGATAGAGAAGCACAAGAACTTTCTCAAGAGCGTGTAGAGGCACGGAGGCTGATTGTAACTCTTCAGGAAGAGTTGGGCGTCTCTCGGCGCATGTTGGATGAGGAGCAATCGCGCTCAAAACGACTCTTTGACGAGAAAGAGATGAAGGAACGCCAGCTTATACGTGATGTGGAGGAAACAAAACGAACTGCAGATTCTTGGAAGGATCACTGCACGAAGCTCCTGAACAAGGCAGCGGAATCGGCACCAGAGATGCAGCAGCTTCTCAACGCGAAGGAAAGGGAGCTACTTCATGTGCGTTCTACCGTCGATGCGTTGACGCAAGAAAGGACAAAGCTGGAACAGCAGCTGTATGATGAGCGCAGGGCATTTACTTTAAAGAATACGGAGCTAATGGAAGCTACATCGCGAGTAAATCATTTGAATAGGGAGGTCTCCACGCTTCGGGAGAAGCTACAGGCAACGACTAAACCATCAGAGGGAGGAATGAGGTCTTACCCCACTCTTTCAATGGGCCACATTGCCGTTGCTGCAGAGCCAGTGACAAATGTATTCAATCCCTCACATAATGCGCTCCCACTGGAAACGCAAAGACCACCGCTAACAGCAACGGATGACTCGAATACAAATAACAGTGACCTGGAGCCGAAAGCTGCCAAAGTACTCTCTGATACACGGACACCGCACTCAGGTTTTCATTTGCAGGGTGACGTTGCCTCATCGCCCTTGGTGCCATCACCTTTCGCTGCCCCCACTGTTGCCTTTCCTCACCTTAATGCTACAGTCTTGCATCCTTCAACAGCATCTGCCGCAAACACCATGCCGATGGGCGGTATCCCGAGCCCTACCCCACAGCAGACGCCGACAGCGAGCGTGTCTTCGCCCATACCGGGATCTGTGTCCGTGGTTCCCGTAACGCCGGTTTCTGTGTCTCCGCCTGTTCTGGCCTCGACAGGGTTGCTTCGCTCTAGTTCACCGTCGACCCCGGTATCGCTTTCTCAATCCGCTGTGAACCACGTCAATGTGTCGGTGCCGCTTCCTGTCAAAGTTTCAACAGCGAATTCAACAGCATCTGCCGCAAACACCATGCCGATGGGCGGTATCCCGAGCCCTACCCCACAGCAGACGTCGACAGCGAGCGTGTCTTCGCCCATACCGGGATCCGTGTCCGTGGTTCCCGTAACGCCGGTTGCTGTGCCAGCAAGATCATCGCCGCTTCCTGCATCATCCACTCCTACGGTTCCTTTACCTGTACATATGTCTGTATCAAAAACAGTAGCTTCTTCGTCTGGATTGCCTCATTTTTCGCATTCTAAGACAGCAGATCCGCTTTCAGTCACGCTCTCTAGAGGAGCGTCGAGTCAACCGTACATGTCTGTTGTTTCACCAACGGGGGGTATGTCTTCAAATAACTCTGTTCCTGTCTCTACTGTGGGAAATACAGCATTTGTTGTTCCTGTACCGATTCCCGTCACTGGAAGCAAGAGTGATAATTCTGGATCACAGACTTCCCTTTGGAGTGCAGTACCGATGCCTGTACCTGTTGCATCTCCAGTGACAGTGCCTACCAAGACGAAGAATAAGGAGCATAAACACAGAGAGCACAAGCGCAAATGATGGGAAACTACGAGGTACCATTACTTTTTTTTTTCATTTTATCTCGTGAGATGGAATTCTTTTGCATTGAATGTGTAACATTCTTCTGAACTTTTGATTGCTTGCTAAAAGTGACCCCTCTTCTTAAAAAAAAAAAATTATTGATCTTTGCAGGAATTGTAATTTTACTAAATACTCGCTCTAGATGACTTGTTTCTTGTTCTTGTTTCTCTTTTTACTTGACTTCGTTTCTTTGGTCCGTGTATATATATACCCTCAACGTATAATCCGCGAAGGAGGTGCACGTACACACTTCAACTTCTTTATGCAGCCAAAAAGAGGCCGGCCAAAGCGTCTGCGGGATGGCGACGAAAATGTGCCGTTGTGTGTTCGGTTCACTTCTTCATCCTCTGCTGGGTGCCACACCGCCAGCAGCGTTGCAGGCGAACCGTATGCAAATGAAAATACTGCCCCCGAATTCTTCTTCAGGAAAACTGAAGGAAAGACAAAACCGAAAAAAGAAAAAACATTTCTCTTTGATAAAACTGTGAAAGATGCAATGAAGCCAGTCGTAACACGTCAGTTCAAAGTACGGTGGCGCTGGCCTACATCGACGCTAGAGTCCCACCAGCAAGCGCACAAGAAGTTGGATAGTCTTGAAGGATGTCTTTGGCCCACAACTATCATTGAATTACGTGGCGACCCCTGCCTTCGAGAAGAAAACCGCCGTGTGGCTCTTCTTTTAAGCTGCGGTTGTCGGTTTATGCTTCCACTTCTTCCAGAGCCACGTGAAAGCCCTATGGCGCAGGATAAGGGTGTCTTCTGGCGTATTCCGTCACGGCCACACCAAAGCTCACCACCCCCACAGTTCGCGGAGCTTGTAGTTGGAACAGTGCATGAACTTGAGGCGGCTACGAGCCTTGTTGAAGGAACATCCTACTCGCCTACCTTACTTGAGGAGGAGGATTCAGGCGAAGAAAAACAATCAACGCCGCATCTAACGAATATTTCAAACAGTCGTATAAGTACACATTTCTTTCACTCTTTGCCATACCGCATGCTTTGGTTGTATCAGTTTCCTGAATGCCTTATCGTGTCGCTTCCGTGTGAGGAACGGTTGCTGTCTATCAACCTGGGGAACGGCGATCAGCGCAGGAAGATCCCCTCGGGTTCGTCGACGACGAACCTTGAATGTATAGAATCCTTTAGTCTTCCTTTATCTATTGTTCCTCTGGACATCAATGAAGTATACGAACGACCTTTTCTTGCTGTTGGAACGTTATCTCACGGGGTTCTAATTGTTCTTCTTGGAGAGTGTGGGACCTTCCAGTCCATCGTGCATCATCTGCCACTCACAGGACTGTGTACATCAACGTTCCCAGTCACACGTGTCTGTACTATTTTTCCACCACTTTCTCGAGAAGAGAGCACGGGCAGTCTCAGTGGAGTGTCAGAACAGTGTGCCTCTCTCTTATCGCAATGTCTCGATGGCGCGGTTCTCTGCTGCTCACCACTCGAAAACCGTACAGTTACTCTAAGATGTGCATTGGCCGGAAGTGATGGGTATGGTATCGAATGGGCCCCTCCGACTAGAGTTATTTCAGGGTTTCTTTGTGCAACGCCGTATTGCAGCGATTCCTCTGGGCCACTTATTGCGACATTAGACGGCAAGATCATGCAGTTGGTTTGTAATGGCAACACTGTGGCTGACGCAGATGAAGATGCAGCATCACTACTCTATGAAGAGCGTCGACACTACTATAGTAGTTTTAACGCGGTGTTTCCTGAAATTTTATGTAACAGCGTCATACGACAAATGCTTAACGTAGCTCCCAACCACTTCTGTGAAGGGGGCACCGTTCCTCAAAAGGTATCGCATGTCAGCTACCAAACAAAATTTCTTCGCAATTGGTTATGCATAAGTACTCTGAGTCAGGAAATTGTTCTGTTCGACCGCAAAGTAGCAAACTATACAAAACACAGCTCCATAACCATTAATCTACCCCCATGTGCCACCGAAGAAAAGTCAACTGCACCAAATGCTTTGCAGGACTCATCTATAAACAGAAGAAAAAAAACACAGACAGAGACAAATACAAAAACGATGCCGCATAACAATGCAGAAGAATATCCACCATCATTAGACGACTGCATCACTGGACTTACGTGGACACATGTAAAAAACAGCATGCTCCAGGTTGCTGTAGCTCACCACCAGCAATGGATAACAATTATAACATGGATGGCATAGATTTGCTATAAAACAAAACGCTCTAACATCCTCTCGAACTCCCCTAATAATACTAAAAAACAACCAGAATACAATAAATGCTCTAAACAATAGTTACCCTTTCACAAACTACAGCATCAAAAAGTACCATAACACTTCTTTTCTACGCATTTCATTTCACAATTCACACCTAACCAAAAAAAAAAAACAAGCCACACACGACACACACACAAAAAATAAAGCTCTAACCCAAGTAAAAACTTTTACAAATGGAAGGCTTCTACGGTGTGGAGGTCGGTGTTGGGCAGCCGGTGAAGCCCAAGATCCCCGAGGAGCATGCTCTTCGATTGACTCAGATTGCCCTTCCCGCAAATGCCAGCGCTGCGATTTCCCTCGGTATTTCGTTCCAGGGGAAGCAGTTCACGATCGCTACGCTTGACCCCAAGAGGAACATGTTTCAGATGAGCACCGATCTTGTGCTCACGGGAGATCAGTCTGTCGCGCTGACAGCGACTGGTGCGGGGTCTGTGCACGTAACCGGATATGTGCAGCCCGTCGGAAGCGATGGCGATGACATGAACAGTCTGGGCCTGGACGAGGAGGAAGAAAGCGAACTCGATGGCGTTGCCATGAAGGGCATGAACGGAACTCATGACGACAACGCCGACAGCGATGATGAGGAGGACGACGAGGGAGCCATGGCTCAGAACAGCAATGGTGAAGACGACTATGAGGAGGAAGATGAGGACAATGAGAACGACGACGAGGAGGATGAGAGTGACGACGACGATGAGGAGGATGAGAGCGACGACGGAGAGGAGGACGATGATGATGAGGGTGACGACAGCGATGACCAGCCTGCAAAGGTCCGGCGCACAGAGGACGGTGGGTTCCGTGGCGGACGCGGTGGTGATCGCGGTGGGTTCCGTGGCGGGCGCGGTGGTGATCGCGGTGGGTTCCGTGGCGGGCGCGGCGGCGATCGCGGTGGGTTCCGTGGCGGGCGCGGCGGTGATCGCGGTGGGTTCCGTGGTGGGCGCGGCCGGTATTAGGCTTGCTCTCGTTCGTGCGCGGCGTTTGTGCTGTTCTGAATATTCAGGCTGTGAGGGACGGTATCGTTGTGTGCTTTTATAAGTGGGTATGTCGCTGGGGAGACGTATGGGGTAGAGGTAGTGGTGTACCGCGGGTGGGGTGTTGTGAGCGACAAGGGCTGATGTGGCGGTGTGCTTGTGAATGCGGTGTGGCAGGAGGTATCACCGTGGGGTGCAGCACACGTTATACGGGCGTTGAGGCCACGGCGTCCGGGAGAATGCCGCGGACGTTGGGGAAGGGTACACCATTTGGAGGGGAGAAAGAATCACTGGGGGGTACTGCTCTCATTCTCTCCCCATTCCTCCACCTTTTCGTGTAATATAAATGGTCGGTATGGTAAGCAGAAATGGACGCATAAGCGCAATAGTAAAGGTAATAAAAATGATGGCTGAGCATATTTTAACTTGTTTTCTTTTTTTTTTGAAGTAAGAGTTTTTGTGTTTTTAAGGCAATTTGCTGAGTAAAGTATGCAGGAGTTTTATGCGTTCGAAGTTGTTCCAGGGAAGGACCTTGAGTTGAAGTTGAAGCCAACGTTTGGGTTTCACCTTTCGGTTGTTTCTGTTCCTCATGGTGTTAATGGACGCAGTACGTTGCTTGTGTCTGTTGACGGAAAGTCGTTTGCTATTGCGACTCTGGATTCTTCGGCAAATCTTTTGCAGATATCAACTGATCTGATTTTTAATGATGAGCAAAAGGTTGTATTTCGTGTGAAGGGTGGTGTGCCTTTGCACTGCTGTGGTTACCAGCAAGAGATGGACGCTGATTTCTTGGAGTCGTGTGACGGTTGTGAGGACCTGGAGGAGGACGAGGAGAGGGATGAGGTCCGTCAGCCGGGAACTTTAAACGGAAAGCCACTTGCGAATGGATACCGTTCGGATCCGACGTTGGCACCCATGAATGGAAATGAGAGTGATGAGGAGGACGAGGAGCTAAGCGAGGGCGAGATGGACGACTTGGAGGACGAGGAGATGGACGTGTCCGACGAAGAAATGGGTGATGCTGAAGACGAAGAGGGTGACGAAGAGGGTGACGAAGAGGGTGACGAAGAGGATGACGAAGAGGATGACGAAGAGGGTGACGAAGAGGATGACGAAGAGGATGACGAAGAGGAACTGGAACCCCCGAGAAAGTCTGCCAAAAATTCTGCTAGCTTTCAGACTCCGCGCGAACAGCAGCAGAATCAGAAGCAGCAGAATCAGAAGCAGCAGCAGAATCAGCAGCAGAATCAGAAGCAGCAGAATCAGAAGCAGCAGCAGAATCAGAAGCAGCAGAATCAGCAGCAGAATCAGAAGCAGCAGAATCAGCAGCAGAATCAGAAGCAGCAGAATCAGCAGCAGCAGCAGAATCAGCAGCAGCAGAATCAGCAGCAGCAGAATCAGAAGCAGAATCAGCAGCAGCAGCAGAAGCAGCAGCAGAATCAGCAGCAGCAGAATCAGAAGCAGCAGAATCAGAAGCAGCAGCAGAATCAGCAGCAGCAGAATCAGAAGCAGCAGCAACAGAAGCAGCAGAAGCAGAAGCAGCAGCAGAATCAGCAGCAGCAGAATCAGAAGCAGCAGAAGCAGCAGCAGAATCAGCAGCAGCAGCAACAGAAGCAGCAGAAGCAGCAGCAGGGCAACCCCAACAAAAACAAGCGCCCCCGTGATTGATATTAATGGGGAGTGTCACTAGTGTGTCCTATTTATGTTCTCATTTAAGCAATCCTTTACTCGTAATAATTAAAAGTCACTACAATCACCGCCTTCCGCTAAACGGAACACGCTTAAAAGACTCGCTTTGCTGCTGATCCCTGGTGGTGTGTTGTTGTTTTATCCTGTTCTAATATCCGATGCCTTTTTTCCTCCTTCAACAGCTGCGGACCTCTTCCTGCGATGGACGGCAGGGTGGGGGGGGGAAGGCAGAACCAGATTTATACACACACGCACAAGCACAGAGGCGCTCAGACGCAAACGAGGTAAATCAAGAACACATACACACACACACACACACAGAAAAAGAATGTTCTGTAAGCCTAAGTAAAAATATGAAAGTCAAATAAAACTTTACGGTTGCAGCAGAAACAGCGACCAAGAGCAGAAAGAAAAAATTTTTGGTTGATTATTCTACTTTAAAAACAAAAATATTGTCGTATATATATATATATATATATATATATATATATATATATATATATATATATAGATATGTGTGTGTGTGTAACATTTAGGCGAACAGCTAATGTTTTGCCCTGAATGGATTTGACCTTCAATACAGCATGTTTTTTTTTTTTGCTCCTATTTTCTTCATGATACTTCAACACCTTTCAAAGGAAAGAGGAGGAGTGGGTGTGTGTGTGGGGAGGTTTCTTCTGATAGAAGAGGGGCACATTAGGCGTGCCGCGAAGGGGTTCGAGGGAGAAAGCTGCCGGCATCTCGGTGGATATGACGGAGCTTATCAACCCAAACCCAACTGTCTTCAGCAGTAATAAACTTTACCATCAACGCACACCAGCTGAGCTGCAGCAGGAGCAGGAAGAGTTTACACGCGATCCTATTGATTCGCTAGAGGTGTTTGAGCACATCCGAACCATCCGTGACCCCGAGCACCCCAACACACTGGAGGAGCTAAGAGTTGTGGAGCCGCAACTCATTACAGTAGACGAAGATGCGTGCATCGTAAATGTGCAGTTCACACCTACGGTGCCACACTGCAGTATGACGACACTAATTGGGTTGTGCATTAACCTCAAGTTGCAACGCTCACTTCCACGCTATACCAAGGTGGACGTGTGTGTAACTCCCGGCTCTCACGAGCAGGAGGAGCAGGTGAACAAGCAGCTGAAAGACAAGGAGAGGGTGGCAGCCGCACTGGAAAACAAGAACCTCCTCAATCTTGTGGAGTCGTGCCTTAATGCCTTTGAGTGACATCGGGGAAGGGGCTAGTGAGAAGCACAGAAAGAAAGGTACGCTTATGTTGCGAAAATCATGGCGCCGTATCGGATGGGCTAAGCCCCTCCTTTTTTTACGGTACTCATGTTCTCTTTCAACTTGCACTTTTAAATCATCTCCTTAGCTTCAGCTTCCTTGAAATCAATATTTATATATTTACATAAAACTGCGGTACCTCACTTTGTGCGTTTTTCGGGGAGGCCTGAATGCAAATCCGTTCTGCGTTCAAGGAAGCTGTTGTTACAGTGCATCATTTCTCTGCCTTTTTAAGTGAAACGGCCGCATGGACTTTTTCGTTGCACGCTCATGTCTGTGGATTCAGAAGTTTTTTTTTTTTTTATCAGGGAAGAAAGAAGAGGTGGAACATGTAATGTTAGTAACGTTCGGTAAGACCTGCGATTAGCGACTGCATAAGCGATATGACCGTTTTTCGTGTTTTGTTTTTGTTTGCTTGACGGGGCGACTACCTGTGATGCATGTCAAGAAGTTGTGCAAGCAACATTGCGGCCGCTTTGACGAAATCGGCCAAGTCTGACTGAAGCTCCTATTTCCTGGCTTTTGGTTCCAAGGCGAATAGCGGTTCTGTATTTACTGTGCGTTGCACCTGTCCATTGAATCCTTTATTTATCCTTTCGGTGTTACTGGTATAAGTTGTTTTCAGGGATTGCGTAGGAAAAGTGTGGAATCCCCCACGGTGGTTTCTCACTTGTGTGTGCATGTGTGTGCGTGTGCTTGTTTTGCTCGTGGGTTTGCCTTATTTCTGTTCTGTCACCCCGCAGATGTGCTAGGCAGCGAAAGTGCTTACGTATGCGAGAAACTCTAAGTGAATGAGATTTGTTTTATTTCCTGCGGAACACATATTTGACTGCACCTTTCTCTGCCATTTGCCTGCTGCTGAAGGGTGTTGCATTTCCTTACTCACTTTTTTTTCTTCTTCTTCTCTCTTTTCTTTCGCTTCGGCTTACACATGCAGCTGCAGGGCGATAGGCGCTGGAGGTTTTCACCTCTTTTTTTCGGGTTTTTTTTTCATCTTGTTTTTTTTTTTTTTGTTCTTTAGGTGGGTTTTGCTTCGGTGCGTTGTTTCCCCCCGCTTCTTCTTCCCACCTCGTGTTCGGGTTTCTCTTCTTGCAGCGTGACGGGTGGTGGAGTGACGGATTGCAGCAACCGACGAGAGTAGTGACCGTGGCGGATTGTTTCTTTTTTTCTTTTGTATATATATATACACATCGGCGTGTGGCTGTGTAGCTGTACCCAAGGTACACACACGGAGTGCATAAATCAGGAAGGAGGAGGGGGTCGAGGGAGTAGCACGCGTATTGCAGGCGTGGCAAGTAGGTCGACGGGTGCACACACATACGTACACGCACCACACATACCCGTGAGGGAGACATTCACAGGAGCAGTGGAAGCAGCAGTGGCTGATAGAAGAGAAAGTAGAGGCAACACAAGAGACGCAACTAAAAGAAAACACACAAAACACCCAACAACAACAACCAAAAAGAAAGCAATAAAAAGGCAAACAATCAAAAGAGAAATATATTTAAAAAAAAGAAAAGTAAACCAAAAAAAAAAAAACAAAAAGAAAAAGCAGCAGCAGAAAAAGAGAGCGGCGAGTGTCTAAAGAGAGGTTACGTGTAGCCAAAAAGAAGACCCGTAGTTCTTTTTTTTCGCTGACTGCTCTTATTGGCGTCTTTTTTTCTACGCACAAAGACATAAACTTCTCTGTACTGAGAATATATATATATATATATATACAAGCAATCAAAGAGTACCATCGGCTGCAGAACATAACTCAAAAAGCACAAGTAGCCTTTGCGCTCTTTTGTTTCCTTTTTTTCTTTTTTCTTTCGTGTGCGCTTCATCAACAACAGCAACAAAAAAAAAAGAAGAGGAGAAAATTTTTATTTTTCTTCTTCGTGGGATTTTTGTTCTTGAGTGGCGACGCTCGTGTGTTTCCTCAACACCATTCCGGAGCAGCATCGGCCGAGGTGGAAGAGAGAAACAGCGTCTCTTTTTTTTTTTTTTTACTCGTTGATCAGCAGACATATTTGTTCCGCGCCGTTTGTGTTATCAAACTTCGTGATCATCGGTTGTGTTTTTGTTTTGTTTGTTGTGTGATTTTTGGTGCAGCAGAGCCGAAAATCAACACACAAAACCAAACAAAAACAAAAAAAGCGGCACTGCCACTTTTGCAGGAGGCACAGCGCCCGCGGACACACGGAAGTGGGGGTGAGGGGTAAAGACATCAAACGCCAAACCGTGCACATCCTCAACAACAAAACAGTGGGAACAAAGAAACTCGCGAAAAAAAAACATACAATTGATACACGCACACACGAGTCTAAAGAAAAGATTGCCGTATTCTTCTTGTTGGGTGGTTGCTTGTGCGATGGAAGAGGCAGTGGGATACCTGGCCGCTGAAAATTTTGATACCGGCAGCAGCTACCACCACCACCAGCAGCAGCACCAGCAAAAACAAGAATGGGGTAATTCTCCATCGCATACACCAATCTCTTTACGTAAAAGAAGTGGTACTCCTTTGGCTACTTCACAGTCTACACCGATTTTGAACTCCAAAGGATCTTGGAAGCACTCACATGGTGGGCCTGTAAAGACAGCAGTGAGCAGCCTTCAAACAGAGGGCGGGTTGGGATTCACCGTCGCTGCTGCTGATATTCCACCAAGAAACATGGAAACAAAAGATGCCTCATGGTCCACTTCACATTCGCAGAAGACACAAACAACGTCAAAGTCGACACTGAACCCAGATGCCAGGGAGTTCAAGTTGCCATGTGGTAGTGCAAGCAATGCTTTTTCCGCAGCGCCGACTCCCATGTTGAATTCATCGCTTCAAGGGGGGGGCATCTTGCTGCCCATGTCACTTTTTGCCGTGCCATCTATGATGGGCCCATGGCAATCTCTCAACGGCGTCGCTGAACCTGTGTTCTCCGCAGAAAGAGCAGATGTTACCAGATGGATTCCTGCTGCCTCGTCCACATGCTCGCCTTTTCATCGCGAATCTGCTACTACTACTACTACTACTTCTACTACTAATGCTTCTGCCAGCAGCACCAATCTTGCTAACGTTACCACACCCACCACTGAGAACATGAATAACGTTTTTGGTGCATCTGTTCCGCTTACTCCGCGCACGCTTTCACTCCAGATTAAAGGGGATTACGCTTCTGAGTGTCAGACCAACGGCTACCACATAGTAGCCGTGTTTAACCTGGAGCCGCGCACAACGGAGGCAGAGTTGTTGACTATCTTCTTTCCAATGGGTGCTAAAAAGGCTAAGTTACTTCCACCACATCGCTCATTACGACCAAACCGACGAGCTGGTGTTGTGTTCTTCACTTCCAAAGCCTTTGCAGCAGTAGCGGTGAAGAAATTAAACGACTTTGTCCCAAATCGGCAGCATCAGCCGTTAAGCGTCCTGTATTGTGGCCCAGATGATGTGGACGCAGTAGCTCTAGAAGCAGCACCGCCAGTTTCTTCAGAAAAAACGTCTTTGATTTCTCCATCGCAAGAACGGGAACATGAAAAGTATCAGAAACAGCAGCAACAGCAAGTGACGCTAGTTGGTGTTCCGGCACATTCTTCACAACCCTGGCGTTTGCCTGGAGGGGTGCAACTGGACCGTATCCATGGGGAAATGTGGCGGTTCATATCAAGCAACGCGGCCTTCTCTTCGGGTGGGGTGAAGCATGTGATCGCGGTTCATGGGTTGGACCCTGATCTCTGGGAAACTGTGTTGGTGAAAAATTTTATTGACAAGGGAGCGGAGCGGTACGAAATGTGGCCGGTGAAGAACTGTTTCTTTACGCCCACCCCCATGCCTTGCCGAAGCCTTAGCGCCATCGTGTGGTACTCACAAGAGGCTTTGGTGAGGGATGCAATTTCGTGGTTTCAATTGAGGTTACCCGAGTGCCAGACGCAGCCGATTGATGTTGTACACCTCAATAGTCTTTTAATTATTCACGGCGGCTCAATGACGGAGAGGGGCAAAAATCATAACGACGATACATGTGAAAACGATAATAACAAAAGCAATTATGGCCCTGATGATGTATTTGTTTCCCCCAACATGAGAATGCTTGACGGTGTTGACGCCTTCTTTCGGCAGGAGTATGACGACCCCAAACTGCACCTCGTTGGTGTCCATAATCTTCCAGCAAATTCTGAAAAGAGGGATCTTTTTCGCCTATTTTCCCCTCATGGGGCACTGGATGCAGAGATGTACCATAGTCTTGTCCAGCTCGCAGATGATGTTCGGGCAAGCGGGGTGGTTTTTTTTGACAACGAGGTTGCCGCACGCAAAGCTGCAGAAAAGCTGAACAACTTTACTCCGTTTAGACACTCCGAACCAGTCATCGCGCGCTACTTGCTAAAACCCTGTGCCGCAGAGAAAGTGATGCTGTCCAAGATCACATCCGTGATGACAGCGGAGGTCATGGCCAGCGCTCTTGGTGATACGAAGCCGAATGCATTGCTGTTGGCCGTTGCGGAAGAGTTACACGCCCCTGTCGTGGAAGCAACTAAGCTGACGGAGAAAATGCTACTGGCGATTACCCACTCTGATTCTACGGAGGTAATGGCTGGGCAGCTTGCGTCGGTTATTGTCTGTACCCTAACTGCGATGAAACACCATGCGGTGACTCTGTCAACCCCACTTGTGAATACACTGTTATTGCTTCATGAAAAGCTGAACATTCCGCGAAAAGGCTCCAAAGAAATTCCAACAGATGGTGAAACACAGGATCACGTAACAGCTCGCAACATCTTCTTTATGCAGACGATTGCTCGCGCACTTATTCAACTTCTAATGGACAACACCAAACCGCATGAGTCACGCAAGGTGGTCGCTGTAGTATGCGGATACCTTTTTCAATTCTGTTACCTGATGAAGAGCCCATACGAATTGGCAGTCAAGCTTATGCGGGCGAATGAGGCATCACTAAACCTTGCACGTGAAACTAAGAGAAGCGGACGCACATCCATGAATCCTGCAGCGTTTATTGACTACGAGGAGGAGGAGGAAAGAAAGCCATGGTTGACGCTTATGCAGTGCTTGGATCAAATGACATCTCTCTGGAGGCAGAACAACAAGTCCCGTGCAAAGAAGGATCCATACCGCAAGGAGTACGAACAGCGCTTAGAAGAGTTTTTTCAGCTAGATGCCTGTCGTACCGGTGGCAACAGCTCCCTCAACACAAGTGCTCGTCCTACTCCTAGACGTGTCGTGGCAAAGGTGACCCCAGGGAGTGCCGGAGGCTACAGTAGCAGTTCTTTGGGGTTGACGAATCCTTCTCCAGCCATTCCTCGTGTTAGTCTTGGCACTTCGTCGAGGGATAATAACAGCATGGTCTCGCACGACATATCTCTAGATACTTTGTCGCCCAATCCTTTAACCCCAATGCCGTTCTCAAATGACCTGGTGTCTTCTATGATGCCTTCGCGTTCCGACGGCGTGGGGTCCATTACGGGATCACAACAGCAACAGCAAAACTTAGTGGTGTCACGACCGTCTCGCATGTCTGAGATGACAAATTTGTTGGAATCGATGAGGTCAACAACCGGAGTACGTTCAGGTATCCCCGTTCAAAGTGTATACTCTCATGCTGAGCTTATGGAGCGTACGGTGTACATAACAAAACTTCCATGCACCCTTCGGCGCGCCCAGTTTCGCCGCCTCTTGCTGCATTTTGGGGAGTTCAATAAGGTTCGGCTGTGTCGTGATGACAATCAGCCCCAACACCGAGGTGAATCTTCTATTTCGAGTACTCCTTTCGTAGATTCTCCACCAGTGGCATTGTGGTTTAGTTTTGTGGAATTTGCCGAACCCAGTAGCGCCAAAGCTATGATTGAATACTTTCGCAATGCCATGTTCAATAGCCAGCCTTTCAGCTTTCTCTTTGAGAATTTAGCGGGATGGCCTGAAGCTAGTCACTTTACTCCGCAGGATATTCATCCACTGCTGAATGCTCGCACAAGTCCTGCAAGGAACCCTATTCATGACCAACTCCCCTTGGATGCTGTTCTCTCGTGTACACCACAACATCCGAGGTTAGTGTTGCGAAACCGACCCTGTCTTTTTGGCGAGGAAAGTGGAGAAAAGACGATTGATAATGGTTCCGATGTGGCGTTTTATTTTCCATTTTCTTCTTCGGTTTCTGTTGCCACGACAGCTGCCTTCTCCAACCCAGGGGGGAGTAGACCTATCCCTGGTGCATGTATGGCATCCGCGACATCCGTGGGCGAATGGCAGAATACACAACAGTCATCATCTTCCATTGGTGGGATGGAAGGTCATAATTGCGACACTGTGGATGATGATATTGACATAGAGAGTGTAATGAACAGCGTAGTTCCGACTGTCACAAGAAACACATGGATGAAGGAAGGTGGTGAGGCTGTTCAGCATGAGGAACAAGTTTTCAGCCCGGTGGGAGTCTCGTGGCTGAAGGATGCGTCATTGCCTCAGCATGGCAGTGACCCTTGGGGTTGTGTGGCTTTTGGTGATGAATTTTCTACTGCTCTTGCTAATGCATCCGGCACAAGTCGAGCAACAGACGCAGAGAAACATCTGTGGCCACAATACGTGCCGCCGTCTGGTAACCCTCTCATCGATGAAGGGAGCAGCGACGGATGATGTATTTTTCTTTGCGAAGGTATTGTAAGCAGTTAAAACGACTCTGGGTATGTAATTTCCCCCCTCTACACACAAACTTACATGCATATATGAATAAAAATGCCCATAAGAGAAGGGATCCCGGATAGATGCATCGTTCGTCCGCAAACGAGGTGAGACGACGCTATATAAATCTAATTATATATATTTATATATATAATTGAAAGAAAAGACCCTCTTTCTCGCTGAGAATAGGGAAGTGCACGACAGGAATTCCACTGACGAGCAATTGGGTTTCAAAGAGATATCAAAACGAAGAAAAATAACGACGACAATAATGAATACAGCAGAAGGGGATGAAATGTTTTTTTTTTTTCTGGTAAGCTGCAGTGTGTGGGTCTGCATAAAAGGAGAAGGTGGGGAAGTGGGTGACTTACGCCTGCGTGGGGTCCGCACCCACTGCGATGTCAATTCTTTTTTTCTCTCGCTTCCCTCTGTGTGTGCCTTTTCCCTCTTTTTTTTTTTTGAGGTGTATTGCATGGTGCGGAGGAATATTTATTCTTCCTTTTTGCTGCTACTGCTGTTGTTGTCGTCATCCTCTTTAATGATAGGTTAAGATGTGTGTTTTTCTCTTTTCGCTTTTTTTTTTTGCCATCTTTTGTCTCTCCCTCTCTTTCCATGCGCATACATCCATATATTCATGTATGTATTTTGTTTCCTCGTGTTTCTGATTGTATTTCTCCGTACGTATCTCTTCTGCATTGTGTTGCGCACCCAGATCTCTTTCTGCCTGTATGTATGTCTGCGCAGCCATTTATTTTTCCCGCCATGCTGACATGGCGCATGGTTTCTTTTAATTATAGATGCATGTCGTACTCCCCCCCCCCTGCACCTCACACGCCTCCGTATCTCCCTGCGCCCTTTCCTCCTCCCCCGATGGCCGCCGGAGCTTCTTTTTCCTCAGCGAGCGGACACGACTGCGTGGGCGGAAGGAAGCGGTGGCGACGAGAAAAAGGAAAAAAGAAAATTAAGAAAAAAAAAAGAGGAGAAATCCTGAAAGGTATTGTAGAGCCGATATATTCACATGGGCACATACGTGTACACATTTACATACATACAATTATACGTCCATGGGTGAAATATGAAGCAATCAAAAAGAAAAAAAAAGAAACAAATAATAAAATTTTTTGTACCCACAATTTCTGTGCATGTGCACGTGCGTATCAAAGGATATATATATATATATATATATACCATCATCAAGAGGATAAAAAAAGAGAACGACAACAATTGAACCCTTCCCTGCACAAACAAAGAAAAATAAATAAAAAAACAATGAACGGCGAAGAAGTAAACGATTGAAGTGACGGCGGAGGAATTTATTTAATCATAGAAACGGAAGGAATGATTTGAAAAACGCACACACGCGAGAGCGCAAATAATAAAGAAAAAAAAAGGCGTCGAGAAACACTGCAGGCAGAGGGCGATGCGCTTTTGCGATTTTTTTTTTTGTGTGTGTGTGATTGTATTAATGTAATTCCATACTTAAAAAAAAAAAAACAAAGCGAATGTGTGGGTATGTGGTACTCGCCCTTTTCTTTTGCGAGGTGGCCTCACTTGTTTTCTTCCGCCCATTCTTGTTTTATTTTATTTATCTAATTCTCATTCATCATCATCATTTGTTGTTCGTGCGTTTCTGTAAATACCGCTTGATCCCGTTCAAATATCTCCCGTCAATGCGAATAGAAGGAAAAAAACAAACCCCTCAAAAAAAAGTGATTGGTGGAATAAAAAGATGATTCCTCTTTTTCTTCTTATGTTATTCGCTTTTTTTTGTACTGGACTCATCGTCACAAAACTGCAACTGCTCGAGGCGATGCGGGTGAACAGGCGGATAATATGAGGAATTCAATGTATTATTGATGAACGTGCACTTATATATATATATATATATATATATATATATATAAGTGTGTGTGTGTGTGCCAGCACACAAAACGGTGGGTTTTACGGCAGTACTTTCTCCTGTCACACCAGATGGAGTTATGTCACTTCTTTTTTTTTTTCGCGTCATGTGTATCTAAACTGATGAAGATGAGAGCCTCACATGCTTCCTCCCTTCTGATAGATGTACATGGAGCTTGCATGTGTCGGAGCACGCCTCCCTGCGCGTGAAAAAAAAGGGCAGAGTGTTTGTGTGAGTATCTCAAAATGGTAGGAACGTAAAAGTAATCAAGAGAAAATTTTTTTCCTTTGTATTCGGATATTTACCTTTTTTTTTCCGTCGTTGTTGTTTTTGGTGGGTATTATACCTTCGTTGTCTTGGGACACTGTTTTCTCTCCAACAGTGATATATATATATATATATATATATATATATATATATATGTCTGTGTGTGTGTGTTATAAACGACTGTGTGAATGCTTATCTATCTACTTCTGTATTTTTTTGTTTTGTTTTTAGTGTACCTCTGAAGATGTAGCGTAGCAGCGTCTATTCATGTTGGTGCGATATCCCTGCCAGCGAGAAGCCGATCCTCCGTGTTGTTCACTTTTATTCCCTTTTGCCTCAGGATTTGATGCCGTTGGGAATGTTGCAGCCGGAGTTGAGCGCCGGGGGATGCGGGTGGTGAGAGACAACAGACATGGCGAAGAAGTATTACTGAAAGGAAGCCCGAAGGAAAAGGTGTCAACTGAAGGGCATAAAGCTCTTTATTCAGGTTCTTTTCGTTTCTCTGTGTTTATGTGGTTACGCACATGTATTCCACTTCTCGCCTTCATTACTTCACTGTTGGAGATTCCTGTCGTTTTTGTTATATCAGCAGGCGTGTGTGTGTGATCACCACTTTCTTTTCCTTCTCCTGCAACCGCCTTTTTATGCCACTAGTAGTGTTTTTATCTTGCATTTTGTTAGTGTGCGGGCTTGGGGGTGGATTCTGTTAGCGCAATTTCGTTCACTTCTCCGCGTGTTTTTGTCTCAGTGAATGAATGACCCCCTTTTCGTGACGGTGGAGTGCTGGGAAAACCAGCGGTATTCTCCAACGAGAGGCTGGGGCCTCCACCACCTGCCAATGGACCGCTCCGCGTGGTCTAACAAGAAGGGCGACATTGTGTTGTGCCGTGAGAGCTTCCTCAATCCTATCGGTTGGACGTGGGCAAGCAAGTGGGAGTTGGCGCCAAACGGCACGCATCATGATGGGTGGTTCTATGCGGTGGATTTCAGCATCCCAACGCGACTATGCACCTCCACGCCAAATGCCATCAGTTATGTGCGACGTCGGCGGTGGGTGCGCACACGTGTACGGCTTAGAGAAGCCACGAACATTGGCTCTTCGCTGCAAAAGAATGTGGAGTGCTCCTTCAGCTTTCCAGCCGATTCCAGGGACCTGTGGCTTGCCACTGCGTTCTACGGTTTTGTCGGCGCTTCTGTCGTGGCCCAGCGTGAGAATGAGCGACGGCAGCATCAATCTTTCTTTAGGTTGCAACAGTGTTTGGATTTATCTCTACAATGTTTTGCGGATAAGGCCTTTCTTAGTGCAGGGGGTTCTGAAGAACAACATGCGGGTACGGGAAAAAAAAACACAACTGATGTCGCACTACGTTATCCTCATTCATCTGTCACACCAACCGTGCGACGGTGTGTGTATCGATATGGTGTTGCACAGTGCCTGCGACCAGCGCTGTGGTTCGTGTGGTCTGGAGGTTCGGTTTTTCTTCGTGAATCACCGAATTTTTACAATGAACTCCTTGAGCGTAGCGACTCAGTGAATGGACGACCACTGCGTGATATTCTCCAGGATGTTGCGCGAACAGCTCCATTGCATCCTTTTTTTTCCAGGAATGGTTCTGGTGCGAAAAATCTTCTTAACGTTTTGGTTGCATTAGAAGCCGCACGTGTTTTACCGTCGTACCATCAGGCATTTAGTTACATTGTCGCTGCCGTGCTACTTAACCTTCCCATGCGAGAGACATTTTGGGTGGTGACGGCTCTCTTCACTAACTTTCTGCCACGTGGATACCACGAGGAGTACACCCTTCAGCATGATATTCGTCTGCTCGAGGAGATCCTTTCTCAAAGACTTCCAGATGTGCACGCACAATTTCTGCTGAAGCGGATTGATGTATCTGTTTTTGCTAGTGGCTGGCTACAGGCTCTCTTCTGCGCACATTTTCCTTTTTGCAGCGCCGCTCAGATTCTGGACGTTCTGTTTGCGGATGGTGATAGCAGTGTTCTCGTTCGATTCCTCGTTGCCTTTAGTACTAAATTCCGTTTAGATCTACTGACTATGGACAGTAGTGGCTCATTGGGTCAATTTGCAAATGAATGGGCACGCAATTGTTTTGATGTAAGTGATGTCATACGATCTATGGAGGATGACGGTTTGAGGTCTTTTGTTCTCTCCCGAAGGCTGGAGCTTGCGTGCTGCAATTGCCACGTGGGTGTAATTAAGTGAAGTAATAATGTTTTTTTTTTGTTTCTTTTTACTTTGATAAAAGAAAGAAAAAAAAAAGTCTAATTTTTTTTTTCGATGATGATGGAAGTGGTGATGGTACATGAATATGTCTCTGTTTGGTTGGATTTCTGCATTGCTTTTGATAGCGGTGTACTCTGCCATTCGCCGATCATACGCGGGCGAATTGGCTTCGGTTTTACTCGTCTTGTCAATCACTCGATACGCTCATGAGATTTTTTTTTTCACCGCTGCTGCTGCTGTTGTTGTTGTATAGACGGGCTGATGTCATTATTTTTATTGTTATTTTTCTTTTTTGGTGGTGTGAGTTGCGTATGTTTGCGGGAGTTTGCCCTGTAAACTTCTCTCCTCCATTTTTTTCCGTTGATGAAAAAACAAAAAAAAAGGTACAAAAAATTGGTTGCACACCGGCAGTGGTGTCGGGGTGATGTGGTCATGTGCTTTAAAGACGCATCAACACTTGCGCACCATCCATCAGTGGGGCTCGCACAAAAGCGACGATGCGCAGGCTTCAGACGACCGCGCAGTGCATGAAGCGAGAACCGGGTGCCCGCCCAGCGTAGTAGAGTGTGCGGACGTGGGGAAAGAGGAGATGCTATTGTCACCATATTTCGAATCGGCTCTCGGTGAGAAGGTGGTAGTAAAGCGTCAGCGTGATGAGGAGGTGGAGAACAATGTGTACACATCAACGCCACCCACTCACCGAGTGATGCATGAGGATAAGAACGTGGTGACACAATCGCCTCAAGTAATGACCACTAAGACTGCTGATGTCGAATGTGACCCGGTTATTGTTATTGTTGATGGTGAGGATGAGGTTAAGGACGTAAATAACAGTAACGGTGGTACCGATGCTGGTTGTGGTTCTAGTGGAAGGAGTATGCCTTCACCTCTGAAGGTCATGATGCGTAGGGATATTTTTTTTAGAGACGAGACTGCGGACAGGAACGGTTCTGAAGATATGAATGAGCCATGTCATACTACTCCCCTGCCAAGTGCTTGTGCTATGGCCTCGTCCACAGCATTCCAGGAACCACTGCTAAACTCCCCTACACCATCAGTGTGTGAGTCGTCTGTGTCTGGTGCCCCATCACCATCGCCGTCACCTTTTGTGCTTAGTTTGTCAGAACAGCAGAAAAGTGTATTCGATCTTGTGGTGAATGGTGGCCGATCCGTCTTTCTCACTGGGGGCGCGGGCACGGGGAAGTCACACTTGCTTCGGGTCATTATCGCAGCGCTTCCGCGGAGGTCAACGTTTGTGACCGCCACTACAGGCATGGCAGCGCTGAATCTTGGCGGAGCCACGCTTCATAGCTTCGCCGGTTGTGGCCTCATTGATCCGAATAACCACACACCCACCTCTGTATACCACACGGTCCAGCGCAAGATAAAGGCAAAACGAAACTGGCGGAGCTGTTCCGTTCTTGTGGTAGATGAAGTGTCAATGATGGATGCGTGGCTGCTTGATGTTCTCGAATACGTCGCACGAAGGATTCGTGGCAATTGTGAACCATTTGGTGGCATTCAGGTTGTCTTTTCCGGAGATTTCTTGCAGCTACCACCGGTAACAAAGGGTAGTAGACGAGAGCCACGCTTTTGTTTTGAGGCGGCAGCGTGGTGTCGCATTAACCCGCGTGTCTGCATCTTGTCGCAGCGCTTTAGGCAAAAGGATGATATATTTTTTTCTATGCTGAATGAAATGCGTTACGGGGCACTTACTGCGAAATCCCTTACCTTGCTATCTTCATTGTCCACGGTCACCACTGTGCGGTTTGTGAAAGAGGACAGGGAGAGGGAGTTGGAAAAGAACGACGCAGTGGAGAGTAAACCTAAATTGTTCGAAAGTAATGGATGTGGTGTAGTAGACAGCCGCGGTCGCTCGGAGCAGCAGCGCTATGCGGGTTTTACTATTCTTCGTGCACGCCGTGCGGAAGTCGAGGCAGTAAACATAAAGCGGTTTAGTGAACTAGAAACGGAGATTGTCTCATACAAGGGGTATCATAGCGGTGAGGGAAATTATCCCTCGGACTTGCCATCTGATGTCTCACTGCGTGCTGGCTGCCGTGTGATGCTGCTAAAAAACCTCGACGTTTCTATTGGACTTGTGAACGGCAGCATCGGTACTCTTGTCAGGTTCATCAACGCACGGAATGTAAATGATTTTGCAACCAAAACTACCCCAGGTGATCTCCGCCGTCTGTGCGACCATTCTCTTCTTCCCGTTGTGCGTTTCGATGCGTATAACAAGGGTGGAGGTGATGGACCTAACAGCGTTGCTGGCCGTCTTGTCATGATAGAGCCACACAGGTGGACCGTGACTCAGGGCGATAAGGAAGTGAGTTGCAGCATTCAGATACCTCTTCAGCTTGCGTATTCTATCACGATACACAAATCGCAGGGAATGTCACTATCGCATGTGAATGTAGATTTTAAAGGCATCTTCGAGGAGGGTCAGGCGTACGTGGCGCTTTCCCGTTGTACTGACATGAACAACCTCGTCATTGAGAATTTCGATGAACAACGTGTGAGCCCCAACGCCAAGGCACTGGCGTATTACAAAGCGCTGGAAGAATTTGTAGCAGAAAATAATGACGACGAGGAAGAAAGACGCCTGGTGCTTTCTGGTATAAAAAATAATCCATGGGGGCCTTATGATATTGAACATATCAATGACGAAAGCGAAGATGATGTAGAAAATGACGGCAACAAAATTCTCAACAATGGCGGAAATAATGTGGCAGGTGTAAGGCGGAATGCGGCAGTCATCGTGGAAAGCATCCGCTTACGCCTCACACCAACGTACATTCTGTGGTCTGCTTTACGCACACGTGTCTTGTCTGCTACCGAACGGGCGACATCCGTGAGCGGTGCTTTATTAGTGATGGACGTCACTTCGCTTCTTGTCCTGTCGAGTTTGGCCAACTCCGCGGACATATACGAGAAGATCTTTTTCACACACCAGAATATGTTGCGTGTCCCACGCTCTGTGAAGGAGGATTTGCTGCGCACTGCCTCGCAGTGTGAGGCAGATGTGAGCATATCACCTACAATGCATTTGAGTTTTAGCAGCGCATGTTCAAATTCATCTCCTACTAAACTTTCTTCTCCTGTTTCTGCCTCCGCTCCTGCAATTGTGTACGACGCAGCGGAGGTGGCTTGGACGACGTTGTGCATCATGGAGGATGCGAAGAAGGACTTCGTGTTGGACGAGCAGCGTCATGGGGAGTCTCGAGATTTACCAGCCGTCTCTCCGAAGTGGGAAATGTTTCTCCCGTTACTTTTGCCGCTGAAAGAAGAGAGAGAGACTTCTTACACCACAGCAGGAGAAAAGACAGTAACCAGCCCTCTGTGCTTATACAACCGGGATCGAACGTGTTCAGCGTTACATTTGTCCCTGTTAGAATTTTCATGTTATCTGCGTGAGCAGTACAGTGCGAACCGAGGTGTCTTTGTATGCACAGAGTCTATTCAGTTGGCCGCATGTGCGCTGGCTGTCGGACTTCGTGTTTGTTCCATTACTTATCTCTGTCCAAGGGACTCGTCCTGATTGAAGTAAAGTAATGATGAGGTGCTGTATCTGCCATGCTGCAAACTCTGCAGTAGGGCAGGCGAGTGAATGTCTTACACGCAGCTGAACGAGGGAGATGGGGATTTATTGTCAACACTGTGCTTTCCTCATGGTCTGCTATTTTATTCCTCGTCCTTCTTTATGCTTCTGATTTCTTCTCTCTTCATTTCCTCCGCCTTGTGTGTCTTTTTTTGTTGTTGTTGTTGTTGCTTCTTGCATTTCAGCAACGCTAACGAAGGAGAAAAAAAAAAAGAAGTCGCTTGTGTTAGCATACATACAAATACAAGTAAATAAAACTGTCCTTTTTTTTGTTTAAAAGGGAAGAATACGCGCATCACGGCGTTAAAAATGACGGATCGTATGCGTGCAGCACATTTGCTCATAAAGTTTGATGGAAGTCGTAACCCCGTGTCGCGCAGGACAGGAATCAGTACGGAGGGTGTGACATATGAGGCCGCCCTTGCCGAACTGAAGGAGTGGGAAAAAAAAATATCTAGCGGTGAAGTCACCTTCGAAGACGCAGCGCGCCAACGCAGTGATTGCGGAAGCTATAAGCAAAATGGGGATTTGGGTTACTTTGCTCCCGGTGAAATGATGAAATCATTTGAGGATGCCGTCTTGTCGCTGGGCGTGGGAGAAGTAAGTGGCTTCGTGCAGACAGACAGCGGCCTCCACATTATCAAGAGGCTCGCATAAGCACATGGTTATTGCCATTTCTTTTGTTGTAGATTTCTGCCTATATTTATCTGGGCACAGAGGGGGTTGATGAGTTGGGATATATGAGTCTGAATGCTTTTTGTGGCGGTGTTGCTTTTATTTCCTTCTTTTTTCTCCATCTGTTTTTCTTTGTGTTTTATGGTCCCCCGGTACTTCTCCTTTCTTTTTTCACCCAATTCGATAACCCTCCCCCTATCTTCACATGCAGAAAAAAATACGGTTCGGTTTGTTGGGGGGATTGACCTCGTCAATTTACTCCGCTCGCGCACGAAGAATAAATATAAAGGGAGGAGGTGTGATTGGGAAGGCATGGCGCTAGCGTCCCAGGAAAAACCACTTAGCGATGAGATTGACGCCATACGTCGCGAGTTGTCGAGTCTTATGCTACAGATGCCAACCACATCCCTTGAATCATCATCCAGTTTACTCGATCCCGTGAATGATGACGGGAATGATATGTACACCCAAAATGTGGTTGTTTCTCAGTCTTCACTTGGACAGCTGGTCGGGAGGGTGGAGCGTGAGCGTGAGAAGCGCCAGAAGCTGGAGGAGGAGCTGCGCGCTCTCCGGGGAGACTTCGCGACGAGGGCTGTTGGGAGTTTCGAGTCAAAGGAAAAGGACGAGGAACTTGCGCGCCTTACACGTGAAAGAAACGAACTGCAGATGTGGTTGCAGCGTGGTGTGAGCGAGTGTCGCCGTGTCGCAGAGGAGGCAATGCAGCTGAAAAAGGACTTAAATGAATGTGCACAGCGCTGCAAGTCGCTGGAAATGACTAGGGACGATCTTCAAGCGAAGGTTGATGCCGCTCAACAGCAATTGGAAGAGACACGCTCCCAGGTGGAACGCTTACAGGAAAAGGAGAAGATGCTGGAGACATGCGCTGGCGAGCACGCCTTTTCTGCAGAAAAGATGGAGGATATGCACCAGCAACAGCAGAAAGATTATGAAAGGCTTCTGACCGAGGCGGGGACTTTGCGCCGCCGCGTCAGCGTGCTTGAAGAGGCGGAAATGTGTGTCCAGCTTCTTACAGAGCGCATGCAGCAGCTACAGATGCATATTTCTCTTCTGGGTCAGGCTGTGCGGAGAGGAGATGTGGAGTCGGTGTCACCTGAGGAGCTGTTCGTGCAGGAAGTTGTGACTGAGCCGCGGCGACCGCTGCAGGAGCTCATCGTGCGATCGAAGACTCTTCTTCATACTCTCGTTGGTGCTGTCCGCGAGTTGCAAGTAGATGTTTCGAAATTCATGGCAGTACAACACCGTCTGTATACGGAGCAGGAAGAAACACACCGCGAGCACATCCGAGCGATGCACATGGAGAAACAGGCAGAGCTGCACAAGTACGAAATGGAAAGGGATACAATGCTTGGAGAGATAGCGCGGCTTAAAGCAGTGACCGCACGGCTCGTAACTAAAGACTTTGCAGATGACCCAGAAGAGGTGGACGGAATGGAGTCTTGCGTGAATGACATTGAGGCATTACTTTCCTCGAACAAGCAGTTAACTCTGGAGAGAGACGAACTCAGCGCACAGAACGCTGCTCTACAGGTAAAGCTTCGTCGCTTGAAGATCGACTGGAAGAAGGTGCATGAAAGCCAAAAGCGATTTCAGGAGCTTCAGGTGGAAGTAGACATGATTGCCCAAGTCAACGAGAAAATAAAGACGGAAAATGAAGACCTTAAATTGCTCATGGAGACGCGTTTCGGCGTACAGGCTGTACAGCAGCAACATCAGCGACAACTGGAAGGCGTTTTTAAGTCGTCTGCGTCACCAATGCTGGTACGTCCAAGTCTATCACCAATCTTGAAAGATGATTTATATGGTTCGACACGTTGCACGAGGAGTAGTCTCTCTGTTGCAAAACAATCTTCTCGACATCTTATCGAGCGTGAGGTATTTCAAGAATGGAAGCATTTAGCTCTTAAAGGTTGTCTTTAGTTTGTTCGTTCGTGTTATTTGTTGAATCTATCGGTATTGTTTTGTTGCTTATGGTAACCCCTTTAGTGTGATTTTTGTTTGTTTTTTTCTATCTGGGGGTTAGCGTGTTTTGCTGTTTATTTGGTATTCCGTATTGGGACGCGCTGTTGAGAATTTTACGTGGTGGTAATTTAGATGAGTGTGGTCTTCCTTGCATGGATTTGCTCCAGCTTCACACGACACTGACATTTCTGCCACTCTTATTGACATGCATTTTTCTTTTTTTTTTTTTTCGCCTCCCAACTGAAGGCGGAAGTACTAAGAGGAAGGTGCCTCTCTCTTACAAGGGGCCCACGTCGAACGCACACGGAGACGTGAATCGGAAGGAATAAGAGAGGTGAGGTGTGTGTGTGTGTGTTGGTTAGTGTTGGAGACATGTTTTTTCAAACACTGAAACGCCTCTCCATTCCATCGCTGAACCGTGTGACGCTGGTTGGTGCTCTTCATGATGTGCAAACGGGTTTCTTGGACAAGTCTAGCGTCTTTCAGTTTGCTCTCTCATGCAGCGTTCTCGACTTCCACAAGGCAGCTGGGGCTACCGTGGCCGCGGAAGGTGCAGGGAAGTTGGGAAAGCCGATAGCACAGTTGCCAAGAGGAGGAGGGGAAGGGAGCGAGCCTGCATTGTCTTTAGCAGGGGACGGGTCGCCGCTGTGGAAGGAGCAGTACACTGTTCGTTGCCTCGGTGATGAGGCGTACACAGAGATGCTAAAAGGCATTCTTGAAGATGGCTGTATTGTGCGGGTTGTTGGACGGATCAAAACAGTAGAATCGGTGGATGCCGGAAAGAAGCAGTTGTTCCCATGCATCTTTGTGGAGCAGGGACGCTGGAGTCATGTTTCGCTGCTGCACTCGCATCGAAGGCAGCGGCGAGATTGGCAGCTGCAGAATGCGCTAGCAGAGATGCGTGTACGTAAGCAGCCCTAAGTAAACCTTTGCACATACTTTCATTGTCAGATGTGGCATCTCCTTCTTCTGTTGAATCCACTCCCCCCCTCTTTTTTTCCCACTCTCTTGGTGTTCTACAGTGAAAAAAAAAATAATCTGTTTTCTTCCTTTCCTCTTCATCGATATGTTTCTATTTGATGTTCTCGCCTTAGTGGCGGCAGATGCATTTGCTTTAAGAAAATAATAAAGTTAAAAAGAGGAACATTATTCGTTATCATTTATGTCACTTATTGTAGCAGGAGGGACGGGTGCTATTGGCCGATGTGTGGTGCACGAGGCACTGCAGAGGAGCGAAATTACGCGTGTTGTTGCACTGACTCGTTCGTCGTCTCTCTCTAATCCCGCATCACTTTTCGGTTTTACGGTCGTTGATAACGATAGCGACCATGAAATGACGAACACAAAGAGTAGGACCATCGTGACAAGGCAACAGCTTGAGCGGCTACAGCCAGTGACGTTCGACTGGGAACTGTTTTGCCGCTTCTGGGAGGAATACCGAGCGGGTGGTGCAACGGATGGTTCGCAGTACGTCAGCGAAAGTTTTGAGAGTAAAACTGCGTACTACAAAAACTTGTTTGGTGGTCACACATACGTATCCATGTCCCTTGGCACTACAAGGCATGATGCTGGAAGTGCTACTGCTTTTAGACGATGTGACTACGATTATGTTGTCAATTTTGCAGAGGCTTTGCATACATTTAGTGCCTCATCTCTAATAGCCTACGCACAGGTTAGTGCACAGTTTGCAAGTGAGAATTCTTGGTTTCTGTACCCCAAAACAAAGGGATCCGCAGATGCTAAAGTTATGGCACTTGGGTTCCCAAGGCTCTCTATTTACCGCCCGGGGGTTTTGGAACGTGGTGACAAGACGCGCTTTGGAGAGAAGATTGCCAAAATTTTTCTGCGCGCAATGCCTGTGAAGACATGTGGACGGGCCATTGTGCGCGACTTTGTGCATTGTGGCGATAGAGCAGATGGGGCACGAGTAGAATGTGCGGGGAAAAAGAAGAAAAGCCAGCAGCTCTCAGATGGTGTGCAAGATACCGCTGAGGTTTTTTTTTTCTCGAATGCAGATATTGAGAAGGAGGCTTCTGCCTTGTAGAGCACCTTCTTTGCTCTGCGTGTAATTTTTTTTCGACAACTTTTTGACCGTTTTCTTCTGGAGCGCATGTGTTGATTGTCTTTTTGCAGGCGTGTTTGTAGGATCTCATATATATATCATTTTCTTGCAGCACTGGATATGCTTATGTGTTCTTGTTGCGAGGAGAGGTGCATTCTTATTTTTTTTTTTAATTTCTTTTATCTTCCGGTGCCATTTTCTTTCCACACGACTCCTCTCAGCTCGTTATCTGGTGGAGATTAGGACTTTTTCTCGTGTTTGCAGGGTGTCGGTACGGTATTTTGTTTCTTTGGAGGGGGCGGGAAATCGTGTGGATTTTTTGGCGAGTTGACAGTGCGGTGTACGTGTAGACATTTGTCCGCGTTGTTGCCCTCGCGAAGAGAAGGGAGTGGGGAGAGAAGAGGGCGAAGTAGCACTGACAGTGGCCATCTGGGCATAGGCCGAAAAAGCGGCCCATACGCACGTCTTTTCTCAAATTCTAACGGTAACAACCGCAGGCATTGGTTCTTTTTGGTGTCTTGTTGTGATATTTGTAGATGGACTTTTTTTCAGTCCTGAATCAGCGGCAGTTGGATCAGAATAGCGAGCTTCGGAGACTCTCCCGCATCTCTGCGTGCTATGCAGTGGCGGCAACTTTGATGCTTTTTGTATCGTCTATAATGGCTCCTGCTGCTGCTGTGTCCGTGATGGATAAGGGTGGCTCCATGTATATCCTTTATGCCCTGGTGTTTACGTGCGGTAGCGTTAGTGCCTATATTATTATGGTTAAGTCATTGAATGTACTGTGCAATAACCGTTTTATCTACCCCTCGTCTTACACGGTTGCACACCCTATGACTTCTCTGCTGCTCGTTATGGGTCCGCATGATGCACTCGGCTGCGGGAAACGTTTTGTTCTTCTATACGGCCTTATGTCGGTGGCCCTGTTCTCCACTTACGTTGGTCTCACTACCAAAACCTACAGCGCTCACTTGTTGCTGATGGGGTTACAGTTGGCATTGTTTGCCTTCTTATGGTGTCTTCTTAGACAAATGATGAACCCCTCGCGTTGATAGGGGGGGGGGGTGTGCTGGCGGAGCAAAATGTTACTTTAGGTCCTTCTAAGCGAAAAGGTGGAGCTGAAAGAGGAGGGGAGAGGAAGCGGAGAATAATGAAAAGGATGTACACACAAACGACAACAACAAACAAAAAGAGGGAGAGAGGGGGAAATAATACTTGGATCGAGGAGAGGTATTACACAACGAAAAGTTGTTGCATCGGGTGATGTCTGCGTTGTGCTTCTTGACGTGCATGTCATCAGGGGGTGATGATCGTGTGTGAGAGTGCAGAATACCGGTGTTCCCACCCTATTCATTTTTATAATGTCTCTGTGTGTGTGTGTTTTCATACCTCCCCCCCCGCCTTTTTTTTTTATTTGTTTGCGTGTGATTTCTGCTTTACTTCCTTCTATTTTACCCCATTAAAAACGAAACACAAACACATTGACAGTATGGCCAAGGCACCACACCATTGTAAATGACACGAGGTGGAGATTCACTTTGAGTTATTTGTCATACATGCCTTACATGCACGCACATATGTTTCGATGCTTTAAATTCTTTAAATATATATATATATATATATTTCCCTTTCTGCTCTAGCTAGTAGAAAGGAAAGAAAGGGGTGTACTGATCGAGGGGTACACATAAAAAATAGTGGTGAGGGCCTCATACTGCTGCCGCCTCCAGTGTTTATCCTTTTTTTTTTTTGTTAGCCTCGGCAGATGAATCGGCCAGCTACATTGGCACCGCTTTATGCGCCTGCAGGTGCTGTGCAGCTCGTTCGAGCGACAAAACCGTCGAATCCGCCGACGAATCGTCCAGTTCCTCGGTCGATGGAGCGCACTGCCGTCGGTACAGTTTCTGCCGCCACAGCATCCCCGCCTCGCAGTGAATTAGAGGAAAGATTGCAGTATCTGTTGCTTGTAGAAAGTCGTCTTGCACCCCCTGTCATGGAGGAGGATGTGCGTCAAGTGTTGTCAGAGCTGCAACGAAGGCGGCAAGAACGAAAGGCTGTTATTCCCACAACACGGCGCAAACCAAGAACATTGACTGGCTCTATTCGCCCTCACGTGCTGGCGTTGGTGCAGGCTTGTGAGGCACCAACGGGCACAGAGGCTACAGAAATACTGAGTTCCTTTTTTCGCAACCATTACTCATCGTCTGAGAGGGGAATAGGTCGGTCGTTAGTATGCACTGCACTGGCAGAGTTACTTATAAAGCAAAAGGAGGGTGAGGAAAGTCTGAGGAGCGCCTTGTCACTTCTCGATGACGCGGTGACCGATCAGCATGTCGGGGCGATGCTGCAGGTCGGTTTGTGTCTGCGTGATGGGATCGGCGTGCCGAATGATTTGGTAGCAGCTCTTACGTGGATGGAGCACTCGGCAAGTGCTGGTTATGCCCCTGCCATGTTTGAGCTCGGTGCAATGTACGAAGATGGTGTTGTTTGTGAGTGCGGTAGCAGTCTTCCCTCCGACTGGGGTGCGGCACTAGAATGGTACCGTCTTGCGGCAGAGCGGGGGCACACAATGGCGCAGCTAAACATTGGTAAACTCTTGTGGCGCGCAGCGTCGGCGGCCGTAGAGGCCTCACTTTTAAAGTGTAATGAGAAGAGTGTTTCTGGACTGCAACGGAAATCGCGTGAATGGCTTGAGAAAGCGGCAACTGCAGGGAATGAAGAGGCCATTCGACTCCTTCGTCACTGATAGGGAAAGGGGGTCATGAATAGATAAGAGTGCGGGGAATGGTGTAGGAGGTGAAACTTGGCGTCTACTATGTCCTTCTGCAGAGTCACCGAAGTGTGTTGTATTCCCCGTTTTTTCCCCTATCATGCATACATTGTGGCTGACGTCTGTTTTTTTATTTTAATGGACGCTTCCTCCGCATGTGTTTTATCTACAATGTACAGTGTGAGTGCAATGCATAAGTGGATGGAGATGTGCATACAGCGTTGGATGGATGAACCGTATCCTACAGCTTGTATTGGGTGCTGTGATGGTGTACTTGTGTTCTCGGTCTTTTTGTCACCGGGTTTCTGACGCGATAGATTTCATATTGTGATGACATTCCGTTTATCTCTTGTGCTATTTTGCCTGCGTCTTATCCACTTTTTCTGCACTGCGTTTAGAATCAAAGTGATTTCGAATTTCCGCCTGCCCTGATTTTTGCGTTTTTTTTTCCTTTCATATTTTGTAGCTTTTTTTCTTCGCTGCCTCTTATTTATGTCTTGCCTCTTTTGCTCGTGTTGTGCCGGCTTACTTTGATGGTAACGATGTTGGGCATGTTTGCTGTTGGTTTCCATTGAACCTTCTATTTCCTTTTTTATTGAGTTGTGTCACCTGCGTGTGGGCATCCGCTGGAGAAACGACCAGAGGAGGTGGACGAAACTAAATTAGACCGCCAGCGTGAAAAAAAAAGGGAAGAGAATTTTTTTCGTTGTTGACGAGAGTGGCGAACAAAAGGAACTCAAGTTGCACTCCTTTTTTCCGGGGTGTGTGTGGGTGGAGGAGGAAAAAAAAATAGGAGTAGCTGAATTTAGAGTGAAGGAACAGACGGGGGGGGGGAATAGTGGCTGCAGGAGCAAATGATTTCCAACAACAACGTTATCAAGGAGATTCGTCTTCTTCGACGGCGCCACTGGTCAACGTGGGTGACGGTGTGGCCGTTTGTACTACTTTATTCCGTGACTATTTCATTGTACATGAACCCTGAGCTGGTGTGGGACCGCATGACCTACCTTGTGCACACGACATACATCGACTTCTTTCACGCCATCTGCACTCCGCTAGTCTTCTTTCTGCACTGCTTCCTGTCGCTTTTTACGATATGGTCCGTGCGCTTTCGTTCTGTTATACTCTTCCACTCTGTGGGTCGTAGCGCGGCTGATAAAGCCACGCATGTGTTTGTCTGCTCACATGAGCACAAGGGGGAGTCCGACATAGTCCCACTTATTTTGCCGTGCAATGAACACCCGATGTACTTTATATTTCAGCAACGCAAATGGAAGTTGGACAGTGTGACAGACCGCTTTGTGAAGCCACACTTTCCGACAAAGGACAAACTTTCTTCGTATTTTGCGTGGCAAGGGCTCACCACTGCAGCGGATCGCACACGGCAGCTTGACACCTTTGGATCCAATATCATGGAGGTAGTGATTCCAGAGTTTCAGCAGCTCTTTGTGGACCACGCATTGGCTCCTTTTTTTGTCTTTCAGATGTTTTGTGTGCTGTTGTGGTGCCTTGATGAGTATTGGTACTATTCTCTCTTTACTGGAGTCATGATGGTGGGCATGGAGTGCACTGTTGTGATACAGCGCATTCGAAACATGAAGACACTACGCAATATGGCAGAGGTGCCTGTTCGCGAATTGACAGTATTACGTGGTGGCCAGGAGACACGTATTAAGTCCCATGAATTGCTGCCATTGGATCTCATGGTCGTTGAAAACAATGCACCATGCCCGGTAGATGCGGTGATTGTGCGTGGTACATGCGTTGTGAACGAAGCAACACTGACGGGTGAGTCAACACCACAACTGAAGGAAGCCATTGACAACGTTGATATTCCTCTGGATATGAAGAAGCACACTCGTCATCTTCTATACTCAGGCACACAACTGCTGCTCAGCAACGGTCCGCACGGCAAGAATGACATGGAACGTGGCCGTGCTTTGGCAGTTGTTTTAAAGACCGGGTTTGAGACTAAACAGGGAAAATTATTGCGCACCATTCTTCATAGTCAGGGGCGCGTGAGCGAGAATAGTGGAGAATCGTTTGCTTTTATTGGTGTGCTTGTCGTGTTTGCATTCGCTGCTGCTGGCTATCTTCTTAAGCGTGGTCTTGATGATCCTAATCGGAGTCGCTGGAAACTCTTCTTGTCGTGTGTGCAAATCATTACGGCCGTGGTCCCACCGGAACTACCAATGGAACTCTCACTGGCTGTTAACAGCTCGCTTGCCAGCCTTATCAAGCAGAATGTCTTCTGTACCGAACCTTTTCGAATTCCATTTGCTGGGAAGGTGGACACATGTTGCTTTGACAAGACTGGCACTCTTACAACAGACGAAATGCTTTTTGGCGGTGTTGATTTAGCGGATGGGAATGGCCTGTTGAATCGACTTCAATCGGTTCCAAAAATGGCAGAGATGGTGCTGGTCACATGTCACTCGCTGCTGCAGCTTGAGGGAACTGACACAGTTGCAGGGGACGCCATGGAGAAGGCGTCAATCGGTGCGTTAGGCTACAAGGTGAATGTGGATGATACCGTCGAGTACAGTCCACCTCCACCAAAGCATTCACCAGAGGAGAAAAACGAGGGTAAACATTCAAGAAATGGAAATAAAAATAACGCAAAAACAGAGAAACAGTTTCGCATTATTGCACGATTTCCATTTTTAGCCAATCTGCGTCGTATGTCCTGCATCGTTAGTGGATCGGAGGGAAAGTTTGTGGTGGCGAAGGGTTCACCGGAGGCCATTGCGAAGCTGTGCGTTGATCTTCCGTCTGATTTCTATAGTGTAGCAGAAGCACACGCCTCCCGTGGTTACCGAGTGATTGCGTTGGCAAGTCGCCGCTTGCAGGAGGCAGAGCGGTCGAAATCAGCAATTCAAAACCTTCAACGGGAAGAGTGCGAGCGAGATCTTACATTTTGTGGGCTTGCCGTGTACGAGTGCCCTCTGAAGAAGGATGCCAGGAGCACCATTGAAATGTTACATGGTGGGAGTCATCGTTGTGTCATTATTACAGGGGACAGTGTGCAGACCGCTATATCAGTTGGTCGAGATGTGGCGATCCTGCAATGCCGGCGGCAGTTGATCGCAAGTTCCGTGAAGGAAAACGAGGATGGCGGTGCGGTGTGGCGTGACGCGGTGACGGGAGAAATAGTGCTAGCCGATCAGCGCACCATTTTATCTAAAACATTTCTACGGACTCGCAAGCACATCACCCCTAGCGATGAAGAGTGGGAGCTGTGCGTCGATGCTGAAAATCTTTCAGCGTCCGACATGGCGACCATCATCAATGCGTACAATGAACATATTGCAGTGTGGGCGCGTTGCGCTCCGACGCACAAGGAGGACATCGTTACCAATCTAAAGAAAAAAGGACACATGGTGCTCATGGCGGGTGACGGCACAAACGATGTTGGGGCGCTGAAACAGGCTCACGCAGGCGTCGCTGTGTTAAATGCTACCTCAGTGGCAGTTCAGAATGATGTGAACTCGCAGGTGGCTTCAAATACACCACAGTCACACAACGAGCCCGATATACCTCCAGAGTATAAATTGCCTCCAGGCTTTAAACTGACAGTTGTTCCGCCGAAACCGTCGGAACATGCCCCGGTTATGGAGCAGTTTCGCTGGAAGATGGTGGAGGCCCGTCGCAAGGCGGAGATCATGCAAATAACACGCTGGAACAATCAACTTCAGATAGCGAAAAAAAAGCGAGAAGATGAAAAGGCTGCTGCACCACCACCACCTGCTTCAACATCAGATTTTCTAATGGAGTCGCTATTCAATGCGGATGATATGGATACGGGTGGTCCTCCGCAGATAAAACTTGGTGACGCCTCCATTGCAGCACCCTTTACTTGCCGCTCCAAGGCTCTCATGTCTGTGTGTGATATTGTACGTCTTGGTCGAAGTACACTTGTAACCACGCTGCAAATGTACAAGATTCTCGCACTTAATTGCCTTACCTCGGCTTATTCCATGTCGGTCTTGCAGACTGACGGTGTGAAATTGGGTGAGAAGCAGATGATTTTAGCGGGTATGATTCTTTCTGTCTGTTTCCTCTGTATGACGCGTAGCCAGCCATTACCCACGTTGTGCCCACAGAGGCCAATTACACGTGTGTTCCATCCGTATATGGTTTGTACAATCTTCTTGCAGTTTGCACTGCATTTATACAGCATGATGCAAACAGTGAAACTTGTAGAAGAGGTTGATGGTACAGAAGTAGCGAATATGCGAGAAGTTGGTAGTGAAGGAGAGTTCAAGCCGACGTTATTAAACTCAGCTATGTTTCTCCTGACATCACTCATTGGTGGTGTTACCTTCGCTGTCAACTACCGTGGAGAGCCCTTCATGCAGAGCCTTCGAAAAAACAAACCTATGTTTTACGCCCTTGTAGTCCTAGCACTGGCTGTGATTTATTTTGCGTCTGAAGCTGACCCAGAAGGCAATGCCTTGTTCGAAATAGTTGCCTTTCCATCACCAGAGTTTCGCCAACGCTTTATTCAACTGTTGGTGCTGGATGCAGGTGGGAGCTTTGCTATTGAGTATGCGTGCCTTTACCTGCTGACAGACTACGTGTAATGATGAGTTTTGGGAAGGATAAACTGTGGGTCAAATAAAAATGTGCTGTCAAGTCTGAGCATCTACGGATGCGGTGGGGGGGGGGCGATGAGGCTAATGGTTTATACCCACATACCTATATATATATATAGGATGCGAGATGGTGCTAGGGAAACAATAATGAGATTGCATACTAAGAATAAAGGAAAGACGAGAAAATATGTGATAGGGAAGGAGTCAAAATAATTTTTTTATTCAGGACGCACGCACATGCACTTGTAGATATAGAAAAGGGGAATTTCTTCCTGCAACGCACGTTTTCTGGGCGATATTTGATGATGTTGTTTTGCATTGTTTTTTTTTCCATTTCTGTTTGCTGCTGCAGTGTCGCTTCTCTGCAGCCTTCGTTGTAAATAACAGGATAAAGGAGGCCCCAGTGTGCGTGGGGAAGAAGAATATGAGCGTTTCAACTAAGCAGATGTTGGAGACGTTGGTGTCGAACGCCAACTACACCTTTGCTGATTCATTTGGAAACAGTGATCAGTGTTCAACCATTCAGGCCTATCTTGAGAGTGCCGTGATGGGAACGCTGACGGAAGGGCTGGAGGATCTTTGCCGTCAGCGACCTGCGAACCCAGTGGACCATCTTGCCCTTTTTCTGTTGCGTCGATCTAAGAGCAGCACGGTGATTGAAGTGCCCGCAAAGGATGCCATTCCAGTGCAAACGACAAAAACGCAATGAAAAGGGAGTCTAGGGCGTCTTAAATTTTTGTTGTAGTCTCGAAGGTTTTGGATCTAGTTTTACTAGCGCTGGCTCTGCTACTCTTATCTTGCAATGACTTGTTGTTCATTGACGTCATGTACAGGTTCTGTATGAACTGAGCGGCTGCATTGGCGCTGGAGTTAACCAGAATACAAAGAGTAAAAGAGTGGAGGAAGGCTTGTATTTTGTCTCATCTGCTTTTTGGCGCTGGATTGCTTTTTGTACGTGTAGTGTCCTGCTCTGGTTCGCCGTTCATCTTCACACATACACACACTCTTTTTTCCTCCTTTCATATATATATATATATATATATATATATATATATATATATGCTGTCTCTTCTATATACACACACGATGCTGAGGTAAAACGAGGCCAACATTAGGCTAGTCGATGAGAGGGTGGCATACTTGTGTGATGCGCTGCGCCAAGTATTCATTGTGCCCAACTATCTCCTTAGCATCCTTCATCTCACAACATGCGAAGGCCACGCATCCTAATCGCTTGTTGATCAAAGCAGGTGGGCGTGTGGCATTGATTTCGAATTCTCATAACATTTTTCACAACCTTGCTGCTGAAGAGGCACTCTTACGAGGCGTTGTACTACAACCTACCCAGCAGCTTCTCTTCATGTATGTGAATCACCCATGTGTTGTCATTGGCCGAAATCAGAACTTGTTGCAGGAGGTCGCGCTCGGTGCTGCCCAGCGAGACGGTGTGGCAGTCGCGCGTCGCTACTCTGGTGGTGGTGCAGTCTACCATGACAGCGGAAATGTTTGTTTTTCATTCTTCACTCACCGTGATGCGTATAATCCCGCGAAGACTATTCATCTCGTACGTTTATTTCTTTGTCATAAATATGGCATCCAGCCGGATTGTCTCACCACAACATCTAGGCATGATTTGTTTCTTGATGGAATGAAAATTACAGGGTCTGCCATGCGTGTGCAGCGGGATATTGCGTACCATCACTGCACTCTGCTCGTATCATCATGCCGCAGGCATCTGGGCTTGTACTTGCACGCAGAGGGGCAGTATGTCTCCTTCTCTACAACAGCGATCGGTTCTGTCCGATCGTCTGTCACAACGCTACAGAGCTCAGGGGTACTTGCACCGTGGCAGCAGCTCTCGTCGTCTTCCTCATCACAGAGTAGAAACGATGATGTAATGTATGACACACAACAGGCGGCAGCAGAGTTTTTTATTCGTCACGCGAACGAGGTTATGGCACACCCAGAACCTTGGAAGTTGAAGTTACCCAATCTCTCTGTAGATGGGACAGTAGAGGCATCGAGAAGAAGTCCTACACAAGTTCATGGGAATGGAACTTTCATGTTGGACGTAACTGGTGCAGTGCTCCAGGACACACAAATTGTGGATGGTGAGGGGCGAAAACCGGCTGCAGGCTTGCCTCGCACTTTGCAGCAAGAATGCAGGCGCCTGCGCTCAGTTGAATGGCTCTTCGCGATGCCGAAATTCGAGACACGTGTTGTCGTCACTGCAGAAGATCTTATGGCGTGGAAAGACGAAGCAGGGTGCTCAGATTGTCTGCCGCCAAACCTTGTTGTGTACGCACTGCAGGGCTACACCGAGCTGGAGATCACTACAGTTGTTGAGAGCCGTTGCGTTGTGTTATTGACATCGCGCTGGAAAGATGGAGAAAAATGCATAGAAGAACCACCCTGGTGCTCCTGTCTTTTGAAGTTGCTGGTAGAAGGTGCCAAAGTAGACGACGTGGCTCTCGATTTGACCGAGGGCAACAAGGTGCTGAAGGCGGCGATTTGCCTGGAGTGTCGAGACGTGCTGGATGGACTCCCGTTGATTCTGCCTTCTTGTTGTTCTCCTGCTCCTTCTGCTAATGATAGAGATGAGCAGTATGTGCTTCGTCTGTTTTTGCAGGCTGTGTTGTCTGTATGGCGTGCAAAAAATGTTTTTATTCCTATTCACAACATAAACATGGATTAACCCCCCGCCCCTCTATCTTCTCTGGTAAGAATTATTTGTGTCTTGTGACAGAGTGTAAACGAAACAAAGTAAAAATGTTGTTTTTTTCTTTATCGTTGTTGTTCATAAAGCGAAATTTCGCTCATGTAAACTATGCGACATTCGTATGGATTTTCGTAAAGCCCTTTCCCCTTCTCTTTCTTTGCACTCTATTTTCCCTGTCCGCCGCCCGTGTGTGTTGTTGTGTCTGTGAGCGTTTATGCAAAGAAGAGGGCGAGTAAACGTGGGGGTTTTATATATTTATATATATATAAATATATATAAAAATAGATGCAGCGCATCGCATCCAATCTCTCCCGATGCGTGCTTTTGACTGTGGTGCGCCCGCTGCCGTGCGTGCATTTACTACCGCTTGTGATTCCCTTGCGGTACCATCATATGACGGCGCCTCTGCGTGTGCCGAAGGTTGAGGCGCTCGCATACCAGTGTGGGGACTGCGGCAAGACTTTTCGCCTGCTCAACGCATTGAACCATCATATCATGACAAAGCATGCCGGAAATGCAAAGCCGATGGTAAACAAAGAAGGGAAGTTGGAGGAGCTGAAGCCGGAGGAGTCCAAATTAAAGCCATCGTCATTGCAGTATCAACAGCAGCAGCAACAACGCCAACACATTTCAACTGCTGCAGCGGCATCAGTTCAGACTCCTGGGGGATTTCCAGGCTTGCCATTCTCTCCACTTGGCGCTCCCATGCCACTTGGCTCCCCGCTGGGTGTTGCGCCCTCGATGCCAACCGCAACGTCATCAACAGGGGCTGTCTCTGAGACTGCTGTGACAGACGAAGATGCGGACAAGAAATTGTTTGTTTGCACTATATGCCAGAAAACATTTCGACTGGAGGCTGCTCTACAGCATCACTACCAGGCTAAGCACAACATGGAGATGCCGATGTCTTCGTCTAGCAGTTCAAGTCGACCCGCAACCCAAAACAACAATACCGGTGCGGTGGTGAGCAATTCCATCTTCGGCAGTGCTGGAGCGGACGAAGAAGCGAAAAGCACCACTGGTGTTCAGTACGTTCACAGTCAGGAAGCCATTCTCCCTCAGGCTCCGCAGTATCACCTTGATGTTGCCCCCAACGCCCCTGAAGAGGGCGATGTCGCAGTGCACTGGCGCTGTGTCAACCACTGCGTTGTGCTTGGTGTAGTGCAGAACATCCAAGAGGGGTATGTTTTTGAAGATAAAGTACTGCAGTTTACCGTCATCACAGACTTCGAGGGTCCTTCACCCGGCGATCCTGATAAGGACTTTCACACTGTGAGAGTTTTTGATGGCTCGTACTGCGCACAGGTAAGACAAGAGCTCCAGGATGGGGGCCGGTTTCTTGTCTCTGGACGACTTCGAATGGTACCACAGTACGACAGCGCAATGAAGAAGTATTACCACTACCCCGTTATTCAGGTTCACCCTGGAAGTGGGACGGTTGTAAAAGTCTGAGGTGTTGTAACTGAAGCAGAGAAAAAGATGAGACAAAAATATTGGAAAAGAAGAAGTGTAGAAGTCGTGCAAGAGTGTTTTGCTGCATTGTTGTTGGTTTTGTTTTTGCTACCAAAATTCACTCTGCTCTGCCGATTTATTGCCATTTTTCCAATTTTCTTGCTTCTATATATATATATATATATTAGTCCGTGAGGTTGGTGGGCTTTGGTGTTCTTCAGTTGTGTTTCACTAAATACATACATACAAATATATATATATATATATATATATTTGCATCGTGTAAAAGGGATACGAGTTTCTTGCGCGTCTTTCTGTTTGTTCGCCAAACAAGGGTGGAAAGAAGTTGTACAGAGAAAGATGACGACACAAAGTGTCGTAGACGGCAGCCTGGCAAAGCGCAAAGTGAGCCTACAGCCTGTGAGCAAATTTAAATGTGATGCGCGTTGCTGCTGTGTTCTTGGTGACGTAGTCTGGGTTGCGGAGCTAAAAGGTGGGATTGCTGTGTGCGATGCGAAAACAGGGGAGCTACTGGCTCGCGTTCCCATAGAGGGTGCGGACACGCGTCTGCACTTCAAGTGCATGGCACTGGTTCATGAAGAGATTTGGGCGGGCTGCAGCACAGGCACCGTTCAAATATTTGATGCACAAAAGCGACATTGGAAGCACAGTCTGTCGATTGTGGGTGTTCAGATGCGTGCGCCGATTACATCCATTAGTTTTGACGGTCATTCAGTTATCGGCGGCTCCGAGACGGGCCGTGTGGTGCAGTGGGATCCCTTTAGCAAGCGGCAGGTAATGACGTTTGTCGCCCTTGCGCCAGTAATGGCTGTGACATTTTTTGCAAGCTTTGTTGTGAGCGGCGACCGTGACGGTGCGGTACAGTTGTGGGATGCCAGAGGTGGTGAGGTGGTCGTTGATCACATTGGGAAATCTTCTGGCGTCACTAGTCTCCTTGGTGAACCGTTAACAGAGACGCTGTGGGTGGGCCGCTGTGACGGATCAATCAGTGTGTATGCATTTACGGCAGCTGCTGAAGAGATAACCGAAATGACGGAAAGACGGTCGCTTTCTTTGGTTACTTCCCTCTCAGTTGGTGATGATAGAGTGACGTCGATGCTGACAGTCAGTGGGAAGGTGTTGGTGACTACGTACGACAGGACTCTCGTTGTATTTAGTGCAACAACACGAGAGGTGTTATCGCGCGTTGTGGCTGCACATGAGGCATTTATCTTCGGTTCAACAAAGGTGTACACCGCCGAGACGGTGCGTGCATGGACCTTTGGCAACGACAGTACCATTCGTGTTTGGGATATACCCGGGTATTATGTGCCGTGCCAATCAGTGCCACATATTACCCCTCACGAGCAGGCAGCGATGGTTAATACAGGGAGAGGTCTACTTTCTGTTCAAAACGCGCACCTTTCTTGTCGCATAGCGGCATCGCAGGCCCACATAACTGATCTACAGGAGAAACTGCGCCAGGTGAAAGACGAAGCACATGAACTTCGGATGCGGCACAGTGTATTAGAGCGGTCTCTACAGGAAAAGGATGTAGAGATCAACGCACGCGACACCCGCATTAAGGAGTATGAGGAAAAAATTAAGAGCATTCACAAGGATCTTGATGATGCTAATGCACGTGTCAATACTGCAGAGCGGGAGGCTACAATGCTCCGGGCAGACTACAACGCTGCCCAGAAGGACGCGTCACAGGCACGGACGCAAATATCCACCAAAATAACCGAGAAGGCAGAAATAGAACAACGACTCTTGGCGCAATCTACCGAAAAGTCGCAAATGGAGGTTCGTCTTCGCGACAAAGAGGGAGAACTTACACGAGTAAAGACGGAGAACGAACGGCTTCAGAGATTGCTGGCGGATTGCAAGCCATTCCAGGAAACCGAAATGGAATCGCAACGTATGTCGCTGGCCAAAGGTGAGGCCGCAGTGCTCCAAGAGCTGGAAGAACTTCGTAAGAGGAACTATTTGTTAGGTTCACTGATGGCGTCGATGGAGTACACGATTCGGCGGAAGGAAGAAGAGGAACGCGACATGACTGCGCTTTTGAACGCCTTTCGGCGAAAAGCTGCCGGTACCGTTACGGATGAACATCTGAGTGCGCTGCTGCAACTCACAATGTTGCGTAATCCTAACCGGTTTGACATGGAGTGCGATGAACACACAAAATCGTTGCTTTGCGGTCGTAATGGACCTTTCGTAGGATTCCTGCAGCGACTTCGTGAAGTCGATCCAACGGGATACAGAAAATTGGTGGATTATCTGCAACGGCCAACGGAGGGGCCTGGGTTCAACGGCATTTTTGCACAACTCATGGAGCTTGCAGCAAAAGAGGGAGGCGGAGGAGAATCAGACATTGTGATGCTCAAGAAGAGTCTGCCTTCACCCCTTAACTCGCTGAATATCATGGATGTAATCACCCAAAAGACCAACAATGGAGGCGAAGGTGATTCAAGTGTACGACAACCGACCTCTGTGGGATGTAATGTGACAGTGTTACCATCTCACCAACCACCACTTCCTCCTTCTTTTCTTACTACTGCTACTACTGCTCCCGCTGCAGCTGCAGTTGCCGGTGCTGCGTCAAGTATCAAAGGGAGTGCTGATGTTCAGAGTTTTGGCAACGTGGGTGCCCCACATGTCGTTCATGAGGGGGAGAGTAAAAAAGCTATTTCTGAAGTTTGTGCTGCAACGGCGGCCCATTTGGAAGGAAATATTCCAGGGCTTGGGTCTGAGAATGAACTCACAACACTTCTCAAGGGAATGAAACTATCCAGCGGATATATGGATCCGCTGGAGCCCCGTGCATCTGGCGTCCCAGAGGATGTCTACGTAAAGCAACTTCGCAGTACGTTTGAGTTTATTTTGCAGACACGTCATAGTTTGGTCGAACAGCTGGGTGTTCTTCTTAAACGAGTGGTGAAGGCGCGTCAAGTTCTTGATGCGCTTACGAGTAATGCGAAGGCTGGTCCGTTCCCAGCGTCTCGCAGAGTTTCTATGGGAACTAATGTGAACAATCGCCATAGTGCCGTTTTTACTTCTGCACAAATTTTAGAAGAGCTCCACCGCATTATTTCGGGTATTGTGGTGGCACACCTCACTGCTACAGAAAAACAGCGGCTCGGCATTGGTGCCTAGCAATTTGGCACTTCCTGTGATATATATATATATATATATATATATATATAGAATAGACTGTTAAATTTTTTCTTGTTCATTATTTTTCACATACCTCTCCAGTAAGTCTCTCGAATGACACCCTTCTTCTGACTTCGATCTAAAACTTTTCTTTGTTTCTTGTTCTGGTGTTCCCACCACTTTATTGCGGCCTTGCTGTTTTACCCATCCGTGGGAGAAGAGCCTTTTTGCAGGCGATGAAAGAAGTTCCTAAAGGAGAGCAAGAAGCTTATGAGGTGCTAATTAATGGCCGTCTGTACGACTGCCGCAAATTCAAGCACCCAGGGGGGAGTATCATACGTTTCTTTCACGGATCTGGTGATGCAACGGAGGCTTTTATGCAGAGTCACATGCGTTTGCCTGGAGCTGCAAAGCAGCTGCAGCTTCTTCCAAGCAGGGATGCACCTGAGAATATTAATCAAGATTTAAAGGAGTCTGCACGACTCAAGAAACTCTCAGACGACTTTCATAAACTGCACACAGAACTTTTGGAAGAGGGGATGTTTGACCCTTGCTACTCTCATGTCTTGTATCGTTTGCTCGAGGTTGTTCTTATGCACGCAATTGGCCTGTGGATTTTATTGTACACCTCCTACTGGATCCCCGCTTGCATCCTTCTCGGACTCGCAGAGGGTCGCTGTGGGTGGGTTGAACACGAGTGTGGTCACAACAGCTTTTTTGGTATTCACTGGCTGGACCAGAGAATACAAGAGGTGTGCTACGCTCTTGGAAATGGGATGAGCGCTGCTTGGTGGCGGTCTCAGCACAACAAGCATCACATGGCACCGCAGAAGCTTCGCCACGACACGGACTTGGACACGCTTCCACTTGTTGCGTTCAACCGAGCGGTTCTCCGAAGGGGGGGCAGTAATCCCATAATGCGCAGATGGGTGTCTTTTCAAACGTATCTTTTCGTTCCGATTACATGTTCGCTGGTGGCGTTGTTTTGGCAACTCTTTCTACACCCTCGACACATGATACGCACGAGGCGGTACGTTGAAATGATATTTGTCCTCTTGCGAGTTTTATGGATTGCATTAATCTGTCACAGTATGCGGCTTACCTTCGTCCAAAGCATATGTGGCTATTTATTTTATCAATTCTTTGGTGCTGTTTACATCTTTGTGAACTTTACACTTTCTCATTCACATCTTGATGTAGTGGAGGCAGATAAACACGTGCATTGGGTTGAGTACGCCTCTGACTACACCATTAACATATCGCCAAATTGGCTAACAAATTGGTGGATGGGTTACCTGAACTTCCAGGTTGAGCACCACCTTTTTCCTACCCTGCCGCAGTTTCGCTTCGTAAAGCTTCACCCACGTGTCCGGGCCCTGTTCGAGGCGAATGGTCTTACGTACGACTGCCGTACGTACTGGGAAGCTCTTACAGCTACATTTAAGAATCTTCATTACGTTTCTGGTGTATTTAAGGAGCAATCTAAGGTAGAAAAATCCGACTGATCCTGTGTATTGTTTTCTTTTTCTTGAACACATTACACTGGATTGTTTCCTTTTTGTTTGGTTCTGTCATCATTCTCTTTGTCATTGTTTTTCTATTTGTTCTTGTCGCCGATGTCCAATCTATTGCACCGGTATGTTGAGTGCGTAAGATGTGATGCAAGAAAGGTAGGACTTGCACTACTGTACTTGAGCCCAGCAGGAGATCATGTTGACTTGTTGGGTTTACCGCGTTCCTCGGAAATTAATTGCCGTTTTCTCCGACTCTGATGAACCTGCGGATTGCACGGAAGTGGAGTTAGTAGTGGGCATATAAAGGGAAAAATGGGCAAAGTAGAAAAAAACTGGTGGAATATTTCTCAGATAATAATGCGTGTATTTATGTTTGTATGCATGTACTACTTCCATGTGTATGTGCTTTCCTTTCTTTTCACTTCTATTCATTTTGTTTCTACTATTTATCTTTTGTCTGTGTTTGTGTGTACATGTATTGGAATTTATATTCTTTTCTACTCCTTCACGAGAACGCACTCTGTGCACCGGCAAACAGCGGCGGAAAGAAAGCGAACACGATAGAAGGAGTTGCAAAATGGTACGGTTGATGTCATCCGTTGCATCACACAACAACAGCACAGATTCAAGTAGTGAGAGCGAAAGTGAAATGGGTAGTGTGTCATCCGGTAGCAACGGCTCGTCCTCCTCTTCGTCGTCCTCCTCGGCATCACCTTCAAGCAAGTTACGTAGATCCTCAACAAGGGACGGTTGTGATGCGCTAGCGATAGAGCGCGTGGAGCGGGAGCAGCGCCTCCGTCGCCTGCTTTCGCAACGAAAGATAGGCCAAAGAACGACAATAGATGATGGTAAGAACGTAGAACCATTCACTATGCGCAAAGGATCTCTTGATGGGGACGATGGTGTACTTCTCTCAACATTTTCAAACGCTTTGCTGTTTGCAAGGCTCTGCAGTAGTCTGCGTCAATGCGAAGGGCTTTCGCGGTCAAAAAATTTTGATGAGATACTGGCCGAAGCAAATCCGTTTTTTTACGTAAAGTTCAAGGCGCCGTTAAGGGATGTGGTGCCACGTTTTCCGCGGGAGGATTCTGCACTCACTCACCCCGAGTGTGCAAAGCTTGACCTAAGCGGCATTGTCGTTAATCGTCGAAAGCGTGAGCGTGATATGGCGGTGCACATGGCATCCCGCGAAGAAGCGTTGCGCGATAGCGTGACACGTGATACCGAAGTCTTACATGGAACCAGCACATCATCAGGGATCATCTCAAAATCGCTCCAAAGTTGGGAACAACACCTCAGTGCGGAGTTGAAGGCGGAGGGCCTTTCGCTTGAGAGCTTTAGGCAGAAACGACAAGACAGTAGCTACCTTGAGAAGCAGCGATTCCTGCAACAGTCACAGATGGCTGAATACCAACGTGAGCTGCAACTTCAGGAGAAGCGAAGAGAGCAGGAGTCAAAACGGGCAATCCGACGTGGTGATGGTAATGCCAACTTCTAGTTTTCTTCCCTCTTTTCTATTATTCTTTTGCAAATCTAATCCGCCGCCATATTGCCTCATATTTGCTGGGCGGACTCACACAACGCCATGCCTTTCCTCCCACCCACCTCTTTTTTTTTTTAAATTTCTTTTTTACATCACACGAAGTGAACGGGAAGGTTAAGAATTTCGAAATAACAACATGGGTCATTCTGCTAAAATTACGAGAGGTGGAGACAAGACTCGAGTCAATCAACATCGTCACGTTGAAAAGTTGCGTGCGCAGGGGGCAAAAAGTCACAGCACAACACCCAAGGAAGCGTTGGGGGCAAGGTGTGCACAAAAGAAAAAGAAGTCGCAGGCTATTTCAACGGAGCTTCGATCAAAGGCGCAGATGCCGGCGGCATCCATTGTGAATATGGCACCAAAGCTTAAGAAGACTCCCCAATAGTGGTGAAACATTAATTTTTCACCGTGTGAGGTGAGTAAAAGAGCGATTAATTTCCTTTGATGTGCGAGGTAGCGTAAACTGTGCATGTCTTTCTTTCTCTGCGGGTCTTGTCTCGGGGAGGGGCGTTTTACCAGTTGCGCCAATTTTCCCCTCCTGATTTTTTTGCTGAATGCTGCTTAACGCATACACATTGTTTGGTATTATTATTACTATTATTTTATTCCAATTTCAGCCTTTGAAACCAAGCAAAAAGATTTTTTTTAATATCAAAAAAGATGATGCGCCGTCTCGCTCTTCAGCCTGTCGCACGTCGTACAGCTGCCGCGTACCCATCCGCTTTGGTTGTCCGTCAGGCGTCCACCGTAGCCATCTCCGTGCAGGGGCTGCATTACGTCGGCACGGGGTTGGCCGCCATTGCACTGGCCGGTGTTGGACTTGGCATTGGTACCATCTTTGGAAATCTGCTGGTCGCCTGCGCGCGCCAGCCAAACTTGACGAAGATGCTCTTCAACTACGCGATTCTTGGCTTTGCCCTGACGGAGGCTATCGGTCTGTTTGCACTGATGCTGGCCTTTCTGATGCTCTTCTCGTAGGAATGCATCTCTCTTGACTGGATGTATGCTTGTCTGGGTTTCTCTAAAGTTGTTTTCTCCTCTTTGAACTCTTCTCTTCTCCGTCGTTGGACGAATGAGCGAGTGGAAAAAAAGGAGAATAGAAGGTAGTAAACGTTCAGTGGGTGCTGGTATAGATGTAGGCGCTCTAGCGTGTTTTTTTTTTGCGCCTTTAGTATAGGAGACGCTGGGTACAGGTGGTGGAACTGCACTAGCAGAGCTTTGTTTTGTTATTTCTTTTAATGGCTGCAGCTCTTCGTGGTCAACCACTTTTTTGAAAAATGGCGTGTTTTTGTGGCCGCGTGTGTAGGTGGGCGCTGGTATCTAGGGGATATGAGACACAAAGATGAAGTGAGAGATTCTATTCCTACTAATTGCCGCTGTGTATTCCGTTTTGACTTTCCTCTTTTTTTTTTTTCGCTTCTCGATTTCTTTTTCTTTCCATTTGTTTGCCTTTGGTCGTGCTAAGTACATTTTAAGTACTCCTCTAGATAGCATCTCACTGCTCAGCGTGGCTACTGAAGCTTTTCTCCTTCAGAAAAATAATGTCACCAAATAAGTGTACTGCCGCTACTCCTCGTCAGTTGCCGTTGCCAGGCATGGAGACGCTGATGCAACGATATGTGGAATTTCTAGATCCTCTCGATGGTGTTGAAGAAAAACAGACGAGTATTGCGTTTGCTCTTCAGGTACTGGAAGTGCTGCGAGGAAATGGAGGTGCCGCACCTCCTGAGTGGTGCAACATCGCATCTTACCTTCGGTTCTTGGAAACTCTTGCCCGCAGATACAAGAATTTCTGCAACATGTCGCTTAGGACTTCTCATATGGCACCTCTATGGAATGCCATGTACCTTGGCAACAGGGAACCCTTGCCTATTGGCTGGAACTACACCCTGCATCTTGATGGACCATCCCTTGAGCAGCCATGTACACAGCTTGGTGTTACTCCGCAGGCTTTGCGTGCTGCAATTATCGCTGCAGCTTCCTTTCACGTTCGCCAACTTGTGGAGCATCCGAATTTCTTTACACCAGAATCACAAAGTAGCCTACCAAAATTGTGCCGTGTAGACTTGACTCTGTGCCGCGATCAGTTTAGCCGTCTCTTTCGCACTGTTCGCATTCCTCATGTTTCAATGGACGGACTGCACTGGTCGCATACAAACAAAATCTTGTTGCTTCGTAGGGGCTATCCTCTCATACTGGACTGGACTCATTTCCCTCAGGCGGATCGTGTACGTGCTCTGGGTGTACATTGGCTGCAGGAGGTAATCGCCAATGCCCGAATCATCGATGCTATAATCCGTGAAACCTCTGCTTTTTCTGTGAAGAAGGATAGTCCATTGGTACTAGCTAGCGGGTGCCGTGAGAGATGGGCGCACGTCTTTCAAGAGTTGTGGAAGAACAGTGTGTCTAGATCGGCGCTGAGTGACATCACATCCTGTAGCTTTGGGATCGCTCTTGACGATGATATAGACCCCTCGATCTCGCTTCACGGCGGTAAATACCCAGAGAACCGATACCCTGATATGAATGTGATGTATGCAGTGAACCCCATTGGTGGGGCCAGCTGCAACATGGAACACTCATGGGGTGACGGCAGTACTATGATGCTTGTTTGCAGTGTTATTTATCACTATACCACCTCTCTATTGTCTGAAGACCTTCGTGCGGAAAACGTGACAGCATGCGTCGACTCTCCAGACTACAGGGCCAATGTGAGACACGTGCAGTTTGGACCGCTTTCCGGCAATCATGTGTTGGAGTATATTGATGAGGTTCACCGGGCACATGAGCAACGTGTCAACGAGATTAAAATGACAGTGCGATACATAAAGGAATTGGGGGCGAATGATATCAAAAAACACTGTCGAGTGAGCCCTGATGCTTTCATGCATGCCGCATTCCATCTAGCTCAGAAGCGCCTTTTTGGTGAACAAAGATCGACATATTGCGCCTTGATGATGAAGAAGTATTACCACGGACGTACGGAAACGCTGCGAACGGTCACTCACGCCACACAAAAACTGGCAGATGCAATGCTGCAGGTGCACGAGATGGAGTCGCACTGTCCTAAGGTTCTGGAGGCGATGCAGAAGGTGAGTGAGGAGCATCGTAGCAGGATTACTTTCTGTCGCAAAGGAGATGGATTTCATCGGGCTGCCACTCTCTTTCGACGTATTCATAGTGAAGTAAAGGAGCGGTTGCCGCGTGCGGCGTTGTCAAACTTTACATTTGACATCGCTAAGAGTGTAGAGTCTGTTGAGAAACTTTTTTTTGCCTCCTCTGCTTTTGAAGAACTCTGTAGTGATTATCTTTCGACGTCTAACATCACAGCTATCGGCATTTCATCCTTTTCCTTTGTACCAACGCATCCTGATGGTCTTGGAATCGGCTATTCGGTGTTTCCTGACAAGATTACGTTTACTGTGTCTTCTTTTAATGGGTGCTCACGCCCGTTGATAAGCAATAATAGAAACAACCATGGAGAGAAGGGGGATGTATGTGTGGCTTACGCTGACACTCTTGTGCAAGCTGTTCTCGATCTTTACCGCCTAGCGTCCAAACTTTCACATTCAAAGCTTTAAGACAATGGGGAATACATGAAATCTATAAGTATACATATACATATATATATATATGTGTGTGTGTGTGTATGCATGTGCATTTAAATGGAACAAAAATGTCCGATTGCACTTTGGCTATTCTCTCATTTTTGTATTTCTTCCCTTCCCCCTTTCTTTTTCTTCCGTGTTGCGTATGAGGTGGTGCCGCGCAGTGAAATGACTTCCCGTAGCATGTTGGGGATCGCGGGTGTCATTGGCGGACTGACGGTGACGGGGGCCACCGTCATCGGCTATCGATGGCGGCAACTGGAATTAGTTCGAGCTGCACTCAACAAAGAATATGTGGGTATTCTAAAGGATCTTCGCACTATAGAGGAAACGCGTCTAAGTGAGGCGAACGAGCTACGTAGAAAAAGGGAGAATGTGAAGCTGATGCACGAAACGGTTGATGCCATATGGCTGGACCGTTTTGCGCGATACAAGCAAACCAACAAGGAACTTTTTTCGTACCTGAAAGCGCTACCAGAGGCACTTGGAATACTTAAAGGAATGACAAGCCACTACGAATACATGGCAACCGAGATGCGCAAGTTTGTTACTTTTGACGTCGCCTGCTGCAAGGTACACAGTCTAGGGCTGCTGCTAGAACAAGGGGATCACGTGGGACTTCACCGCGTGGCAAATACAATTAAACAGCTGCTCATTTCTGAACCTCTCGTAGAAGTAGTCTGCAAGAATATAGCTGATGTTAACCTTGACACTGTTTGCCCTTCTTCCATTGGTGAGTCCAGTGAGACCTTTGTCTTCTGTATGGGAGAGCTTGATCGAGCGATGGAGGGAGCGGTCAGGCGCTACTGGGAGCTTCATCAGTTTGGCCATGTGGAGAAGGCCCCTAACGTCCTCTGTCAGCTTGCACACAAACTAATCAATGAAGCAAAGGTGAATCCTGTCTCTAGAACAATCATGATGATGCAGGGGGAGCGGAAAGCGCTCCGCGATCAGCTTGTTCGTGAGCGACGCCAACTACGCACAGTAGAGGACCTGGCAAGTGCGGTAAAATACGTTGAGGATGTGTCTAACGTGCTTCACCAGAGCCGAACGGGAAGTGGAAACTTGCCCGACGCAGTTGCCACAAATTCTGCGGTCGATGCTGCGCGTAAGCAACTCTTACTCTGGCGGCGCTCTGCCGCCATCTTCTTGGTGCAGCAGCAGGCCAAAGAGGCACTGAGAGCTTATCACCTGTTGTTAGAGGAGACACTTACTAAAACCTCCTCAAAGAGGGAAAGGGTGGCGTAAGAGATGATGGGAAGAAGGTCTTTGATTCACATGCTTCATAATACACACATGTATATACATTTGGATTTGCAGGTGTGTTTGTACATTTGTTTCGTGTATTTCAGAGACATATTTAATTCCTTTTTTTTTTCCGGAAGGGGGAGGGACATGGAGATATATATATATATATATATATGCATACATATATATGCACATGCGGAAGGGATGTGCAGAAAGTCTGATTTGGGTTGTGTTTTTGCACTTGGGTTCACTTTGCTTCTGTCTTCTTCCCGTCTTCACTGCTTTCCGGATACCAGGAACTTTTAGGAGTAAAAAGCATACAAAAGCCAAAAAAAAAAGAGGCAGTAATAGGGGTGGGAATATTGAGGGACGGGAACGTTAGTCAAAGGTAGAAGCATATCTGAAGCATTTTTTCTAAACAAACCCTAGAATACATCTGCTGATCATTCTTCCGTTGCATTTTATCATGCCCGAGGCTTCTTTTCTTTGTCTGGATTCCACCGAATTCATGCGCAATGGCGATCAATTCCCCAATCGGTTTCTTGTGGTGCAGGAGGCGGCGAATCTTCTAGTCAATGCCAAGATACAGATGAACGCTGAAAATACTGTTGGTTTTTTGACACTCGGAGGCAATGCTTGTACCGTTTTTGAAACTCTTACACAAGATGTGGATCGCGTCATGTCAAGCCTGACAAAAATACATATTAGTGGAAAGCAGTGCCACTTCTCAAAGGGGTTGCAAATAGCCTGCCTTGCTCTAAGTCATCGAACTAACCCACGTGCAGAAAAGCGTGTTGTTGCTTTTATTGGGACCCCGATTTCAGAGACGGACGAGGAACTCGACAAACTGGCGCGAAAACTTCGAAAGCAGGATGTGGCGGTCGATCTCATAGGAGTTGGCGTTGAATCAAATGTTCCTCGCCTGGCTGCGTTTGTAGAAAAGCTCAATAAGAATGCCAACTCCCGTTTTCTGAATGTGCCCGCGAATGTCAACCTGACGGACGCCCTTATGTCTAGTCCCATCCTCCTCGGCGAGGAGAATGTCTCTGGGTCGCATGATCAACCCAATGACTACCAAGGGTTCGGCATCGATCCATCAACCGACCCAGAACTTGCCATGGCCATCCGCATGTCGTTGGAGGAGGAGCAACAACGGCAAGCTGCTGCAGCGGCATTAGATGTTCAGAACCCCGGGCCGGCGTTGGCAGCAAATGAGACTCCTTCTCTTGACCCCCATGAAGATCTTGAGGACTTGGAAGGCATGAGTGAAGAGGAGATGCTTGCAAAGGCACTTCAAATGTCATTGGAAGAGGCACAGAAGACGTCACAGACGCCACTTGAGTCTGATGAAGAGGCATTTCTCCAAAACCTTCAGGATGAACTTGTGAGGCAACATCAGGCGCGAAGTGGGGGTGACACCGGGAATAACAGTGGTACTCGAAAGGACGAGGAGGAAGAGGGAAAGTAATAGTGTCTGTTTCCCCACTTCTCTGCTCTCCTTCTTCTTACACACACAGGCATACCCTCTAGAGCGTTATGTGTGATAGTGCATTTCTATTCCTCACACAGGATTATGGAAAAAAAAACAAAGCTGTGTTTACGGGTAAGGGGGCGTGTGGGCACACACGAGCAAATAGGGGGAGAAGAAGACACACACGCAAGAGAAAACGTACAACAACCCAAAAGGGAATGAATGGAGAATCGAAAAAAAAAAGTGTACAGGGGGAAAATGAAACAAGTTGAAAGGCCGAAATAGAAAGAAAAAAAAGTGAAAGAGGAATTATTTTTATTTTTTACTCCCAGAAAAATTTGCTTTCATTGAATGCGATTTTCCCTTTCCCCTTGTTTGATTTTCGCTTACTTCTGCTTGTTCTTTTTTACGTTTATTTATTTTTTTTTTTCATTCCTTTTTTATTTTTTTCTCCCTTTAGCGGTGATTCTATACTCGTAACTGAAATTCTATTCAATTAGTTTAAGTTAGACGATTAATTTCGGTGAATATGGTGTTTGAAATAATCCGGGTTTTGGTTTGTGGTGCAGGCTTTCATCAAGTAGAAGTGGCTATTGGTGGTTTTGTGGAAAATATAAACTATGCGTGGAACCGACGGTATGAGGTTTCTTGCACTTCTGTGCCAGGGGTTGATCAAGCTGACACTCGTCTGCTTTCCATGTGCCATTTGGTAGTGCTGACCAAAGGTGCCAACCCACCACTTGCGGTATCAAGCTATCAGAATAAACCCGTTGTGTCAGTGGAGGGAGCCCCGGAGAGTGTGGTAAGGGTTCTAAGAGATGGCTGTGACTTCTACTATGGTGAGTACGCCATGGAGAACTTGCCCGCTGCAGTCGTGGATATTGGTCTTTCACCGAGGCATGTTATTTGGGATGATGGCCATCGCTGTCTGACACCAACAGGAGAGCTTGCACTCCGCCGTGCCTTCTGGCTTATGGACAGGGATAACGATGGGGTGCTGAATCTTGATGAGCTTCTAGTGTGGCAGAGATCTGTCACTTCTGCTTCCTTTTCTAAGAATGACCTTGCGAAGTTACTTGCGGGAAATGACCACCATCACCTGTCTTCCACGGTGGTAAACTATGAATACTTTGTGAATATGCAGAGAGGTTACCTCTTAGATGGTGATGCGCGACGTGTATGGGCAACACTTCATGTGTCCGGGTTGCAGCCTGATGGGTTGCCGTACTCATGGCGGGATATTCACATGATGCGGGTATGCAAGGAGAGTAACACATATCTCTCACTTACTGCTATTCAGTTTTTTCGTAACTTGTACAAATTGCGGCTGTTTCCAAATCCTGACGATATGTGGAATGTGACGCCTGGGTGCCCATGGGAACACATCAACGGCTTTCTCAAAACCCAAATACCACTGGACAGATTTATTGAGTACTGGAAGTACATGGCGCTGGTAAAGCGGGAAGTAGTTGTGCAGTACGCTCGGTATTGGGGCTACAAGGGGGAAACCAGCTTTTTGTTTCTCTTGCGACACGCACGTCCATACCGTGAGATTGGTGAGGCAGTCCCCAATACAATTCAAGTCCTCGTAATTGGCGCTACTGGATGTGGACGGAGGAGTCTCATATTTACACTAACAACTACAGACGATGAACTTTTCGATGAAAAGATTCCCTTGGAAGATACTTTTGTGCGCACAACAACTTTTTTTGTGAGGAATGGACTAGAGGAAGTTCCACAGACGGTTGTGTACGTCACAGTGCCAATCAATAGGGCTAAAGAAGTGCTGCAAAATGAGACATCAGAGAAGCAAATAGATATTGTGCTTCTCTGCTACGATGGAATGCATGCGGCGGAAACTACACCCTCCATCATGCGTGTATATAAAGAAGCAAAGACTTGGGAGTATCGATGTCAAAATTTACCATTTGTCGTTGTCATGACAAAAGCGGAGTGTACCTCTCCGGGGGATATCTCTCTGGAGTCTAACCTCCTCATGGAACGTTTTTGCCGGAATCACCAGCTTTTGTGGCCCCCTGTAACTACAAGTGTGGAGTGTCCTGATGAATCGGAGATTGTTGCCCTCAATGAGTACATGTACGCTGTCGCAAAAGAACCAGAAATTGCTGTTGGTGATCCACCAATAACACTAATGCGCATAATGAGACGCACCGCCATTGTAGCAACCTTCACTATTGTCGTAGGAGGAATGGTGCGTTTCATTCTGCGGCGCTTAAGGAGAAAGCCCTGATAAGAGAGTGGGGAGAATTTCCTCACTTCCTCTTACACTATAAACACTTCTGTGTCTGTGTGTGTAAATGAACTCACATTTTTTTTTTGATTCAATTTGTAAGATGCATTTTCGTCATTTTTTTTTTCTTCTCTGAACTGCAAAAAAAAAAGTAGCCTTTTATTTTTTTTTCCGTTTTGTATTTTTTTCTTTGGCTGATGCTGCTGCAATTCGCTTATTCTGCCATTGCTGCTGTAAGCATGCCTTATTTTGTTTATTATTATTAATACTATTTTTTGGTATCTTTTCTTGTTAACGATGTGGACTTACGTCTGAAGAAAGTAAAATCTTTTTGTAGATTATTTCTAGATGCAAAGTGTTTCAGGTATCCCTGCGACTTTTGCTGCCGGTTGTTTTTGGGGAACTGAGCGGTTTTTTCTGAAACACTTTGGAAATGCAATCGTTTCGCATCGGGTGGGCTACATGGGGGGCGAGGAGGAGGAGGAGGTGACGTATCCAATGGTCAAGACGGGTCGCACAGGCCATGCGGAGGTGCTGCACATTGAGTATGACCCCACAAAGGTCTCTTTTGCGGATCTTCTTCATTTTTTCTTCCGCATGCACAACCCAACAACACGAAATCGTCAAGCCGGTGATGTCGGGACGCAATACCGCAGCACGATCTTCTACCACAACGACGAGCAACTCAGAGAAGCTAAGGATTATATTGCAAGGCTCAACGGTGAGGACCCAAAACTTCATGCCGCTCTATCTGCTGCCTTTGGTGATGCGGAGGTCGTCACTACCGTTGAAAAAGCGGCACGCCTATACACGGCAGAGGAGTACCACCAAAACTTCTTGGAAAAAAACCCGGATGGATACTGCGCTCATCGCATCTACTGGTGATCTATCACTGCATCATTCCCGTTCTCTCCAAAGTTCACTTTCTCTCCCCTCTCGTCAGTCCTTGTCATGACTTGGGGTGCAACGGATTTCTAAAATTCCCACAGGGAGAATTTTTATCATCTTTTTTTCTTCTCAAATTTTCGTTCCTAATCATCACTTACACGAGGTGGTGGAGAGAATAGACACATTTTTTTTTGCGCTTCTCAATATATATTTTTAACTCGTCTCGGAAACTTTTTTTATTTTATTTTAAAACAAAAACTGAGAATATAATTTTCGAGAATAAATATATATATATATATATATATATATATCACTTATCCTTCGCGTCGGTAACGCGCGTTATTAGTGCTCTTTTGTCATTACAACGATATCATCGTTGAGATACTGAAATGGACACATGAACACAAAAAATTGAATGATGCTTCTTATTTCTTCGTTTGAGGCGAAGGGATTTGCGGTGTCTGCGATGTGCTGGTACAACATATTGCTTTTATTCTTTACTGTTTTTTTTTTTCTGTACGTCTATATATACTATATATACTGTATATATAGTAGGAAACTTATATCATGCAGTTAGCCATTTCGTATGTAATCTCGAGTGTCTCCAAGATTGCTGATGTTAACCCACACAATATCAAGAGTTCATTATTGGATGGGTCCCTGTGCATTCAGGACATGAGGCTGCGAAGTGATTCTTTGAACTCCACTCTTCCTTTCCCCATACGTTCTGGACACATTAATGAGCTCTCTGTTCAGATACCATGGCCGACATCGAGCAAGCCTCTAGTTGTCCACGTGACGGGGGTGACTTTGACGTTAGAAACAAACGCTCAAAACTTTTATACTTCTGAGATGAGCACAGACTTCATACGAAATGGAATAACGGAAAAAAATATTCTTGGTACAGAAGTAAAGTCTGCAGCCTCCGATGAGGATCGTGAAAGACACGAGGAAGACCTGCTGCTACATTCGGAATCGAGTAGTGTGGATGTGGAAAACTTATGGACACAACCAGAAGTCCTAAATTATGATGAAGTAGGACTAGAAGGGGAGGATGAGGATGAAGATTATATGTCATGCCATAGTGAATGTGAGTCGTCAGTAGTATCGCATGATTCACTGGAGGATATGGATTTGTTATCTGAAAATAATATAGGGATTTTTTCGTTTCTTCGAACTGCTGCCAGAGACTCCCTGTTGTGGATAATGAACCGGCCCATTCATATCTATCTCAGAGACGTAGTCATTGTTATTCCATCTGATCCATTGTCCGAAATACGTGCAGAGGTGGTGGTGAGGGAGGTGTTGCTGCAAGCTGAGCCATCGCAGGTGACTCCTACAAAACGCATAAAGGTGTCAACTGTTTCTTTAAATGACATTAAATTACATGTACGTTGCGCAACTGAAAGTAGTGAGAAAATTGTTGACATCGAGAGCGTGTCTATGAGGATCACCTCAGTCTGCAATTCGTATGGTGAATTGCGCCGCAAAAACACTTCCATCTCGCTTAACGGTGAGAACTCAGTTATCCTTGATGAGAACGCACTTCAAGCTGTACTTCAGTTTATTGTTAGCTATCGAGCCCTGACACATCTTCCTAAATATTGTCATCCTTTTTCCAACCTTCGTCATCGTCCCAGTACGCGGTGGTCGTATGCTAAACGATGTGTACTTGCCTTTCTGCAGGATAGGCGTAGACGCTACAACTTTAACCTATCACACCTTCATTTTTACGCCGAGGCACGCTCAACGTATCTTAGACTATTGGATTACTGTCACTGCACACAAGACATTGCAGAAAAGAAAGCAGAACTTGCTGACGTGGAACATGATCTTCGCTACCCTGATGTAATTTCGTTCTTACGACTGATGGTTCAGAGGCGGTATTCAAAGGTGCCATTACCTGACAAGAAACAAGAAAGGTTGTATTATCATCAGCAAGAGCCTAAAGGAGCGGTTGTTGCATCTTCCATTCACTTGGATCCAATAAGTGTTCGCATTCGCCTGCCTGCAAAATCAAACGTTCTTATTTCTGATTTCAGCTTTGTGAGCCGCATTGAGGAAGTGAATCTTTCTGTGGGGGATGTCATTTTCGAATCCCTTGGCACATCGCGCTCTTTGTGCGGGGTGACGGATATGGGGCCATTTTGCTCGTTTCAGCGTGTCGAAAAAAACGGCATTGTGTTTAACACGGTGAGGGTGGGGGAATTGTTTGTTGCTGCTAGCTCTTCGCTGTTGCTTCAAGTTATTCTACCGATGGCCGTTACTCTGCCACAGATTTTTCAAGAAGTGATGCAAATGAAGTGTTTGCTACCATCACTACCAGCATCTCAACCACCACCGCGCCGTATACAAACTAATAGTGTGATACTTTCTGGCGCCCGCTTCTGCTTCGATGACCTTTTGTTGCGCTTGGAAAGGCTTTCGTTTTCATCTGTTGAGCGAAGCGTGGGTGGATGTCGAATTGGCCTCTTGCTGAAAGAAATTTCTCTTCAATTTGGTACTGAGGGTTTTGTGCTACAACCTACTCAAATACAAATGAGTAACACTGATAACATCACGGTGTCACTGATTCAAGTGAATGTATCGAATGCACTTTGGACGTACCTTTGTGGAGCGCGTAATGAATGGGACAGTGTCATTGATTCTGTCTGCAATCTCCTTTTGTGGACGAAGGAGATAAATGCTTCGGTGGTGAAAGAAAAACCCGTTAGTGTATCTTTGGGTGATTTGAACCAGGTGGCATGCAAAAGAAAGGAATGTCAGCGTATTGCAAACTCCCAACAAATAACTTTTATTGGTCTTGAATGCCACTTCGAACTCCTAAAATTGCAAGTCAAACTGGGTCAATTGGACGTTTCCCAGGAGATAACACAGCGCAACAGCACTTTTCTTCGTGTGATTGCTTCATCTCTTAACATTTTTATTGACTATGTTGAGTCTGGAATTTTCACTGTAAATCTTCCCAATGGTCTCGTATGTGTCACATCAACTTCGGAAAATAGTGTCACATGCATGGGTATTCAGGTTGACACAATACATTCATTATGGAAGGGAGTGTCTGCAGATCGAATTTTGCTGTATGCTAGTGGTATTCTGGTAGACTGTTGTGGCAACTTGACGTATTGCTCAGTTGAGAGCAGTTCTTTCTTGGAGGCAGTCATCTTTGGCCCGATACGATTTCTTTATCGTAAAAACCTTTCTTCAATTCCGACCTTTACGGCCCCGTTCCTTGCATCATCTTTTCAGATTTCTGTAGATCTCGAAGCTGTATACATGAATCGTCTCGTCTCGGTGGATTTTGTCGATATGAAGGACTTTTTTGATCGATACACCATTTTTATTATGGAGGAAGTAATCTCGGTGACAACATATCAGTTATTCTTCAGTGGACTCAGCGATATTGCAGCGGTGGTGCGAGCAGCCCCTTGTCATATATATTTTACTGATGAAGATGCGTTGGTTTGTCAGATTAGTATGCCATCGAAAGACATTGTAGCTGTAAGTACAGTATTGGATAAATTTGATGAACTTCTTCCAGAGATACGTGGCGCATCGCCTTTGACGATGATAAACATATGTGACATACTTGCCATACAAATAAGTGTGCCACTTCTTATCTTGGAAGTTTTTCACTATCGCTTTCCATCAATACGGATGAGTGTAAATCTTTATTCTATGAAAGGCAAGGTTCCAATGACAGTTCAAGAGTTCTGGGATTCAAGCGTCCGCGTAATGAAAGAGAATGCAGTTGAAATATCTTTTTCTTCTCTCACGCTGGGCGTCTGTGATGTTGCTCTTTTGAAGGTGGATGGCTTGAACTACGTGCGGGGGGGTATGACTTCTTGCGGGGAGGATGGTGTAATTTCTAGTGACAGCGAGATTAGCAGTAATGACTTATTGATGGCTGTGGAAAATTGTGTTCGTGTAGAGGTGAAAAACTGTCATATTTCTGCAAAAGCTACTCCTGGGATCTCGATGATGAGAGATGCACTGGAATTACGATTGCAGCTCCAGTTTATGTTCTACTCCTTGTACAGAAAGCGTGTTGTCACATGCGATTGTTTGCAAAACGAATACCACAACTTGGATCTCGCCGGGCCTCTATTTTTTGACTCTCCAGGCAAAGTTGTTGTTGTTGAGGATTGCACATTTCTCGCAGGTAATTCGGACGAGAGGTTACAGATAGTAGTTTGCAGTGGAAGCCATGTGTACTTTCGACGTAGTCGCTTTTCGCCATCGTTATTGCGCCGTATTATGATCGAGGACAGAAGCGCATCATTTGTTTGCGATGACTGTGAAGAGCTGGAAGAAGATTTAGCTCATGAGGCCTCCTCTCAGATGCAGGAAAACGAAAAACAGAGAAACGGTGATAACAAGAACAATACACCTTTACCTTACAGACTCTACGTGATAATTCATCACGGTAGCATAGAAGTGGAACTAGTTTTAAATTGCATGCTAACCTTTGGATTTTCAGCTGTAAATATGAATTTTTCTGCGACTGCACGGAAGAGGGCAGGACAGTTGCGACTAAAGCGAGTAAAATGTGACTTCACTGAGGATAACCTGCAAAATATTGTGTTTTCACGTGTAGAGTTTGACGTGGACTGTGGACTAGCGCATAAAAAAAAAAAAGCTACTTTAAATGTAGCGGTACGCACGGGTAAAATCAGTATTCCCGTTACTCTGGTAAACACAGCGCTTTCCTTCTTTAAAATGTGGGATACGCAACGGTTGAACACTCAAACATCTAGTGCGCGAAGCTACACACCTCTTCGTATCTATCGTGACTTTCCATTCACAAAATGGAAAGGGCTTGTTACCACATCTGTTATTCCTATTGAGGTGTGCTTGCTCACGGGGACTTCGTTATTGAAGCTCATTCTAGTCAATGCTGCTTTGTGGTCTAAACGAGAAGCAACAAACGACGAAGCAACCATTGAAGCACAATTGGGTGTACAGGAATGTTCCATATGGGACTGTGCATTGCAGGCACATGTTCCTCTTCTGAAGGAACCTCTCTTGTTGGTAGGCGCATGTCAAGCTCTAGACTGGGCTAAAATTATGTGTGATCTATCAGTGTCGCCATTAAAGCTTTTCCTCTCAAGTGACCACATCAAATGTTTGTTATCGTTGCTTATGTCTCTCCTGCAACACGAAAAGAAGAATACGGGATGTAGTTACGCTATGGTATTGCTGAATCAAGCAGGTGTGCCAGTTACTCTGCAGGATTCTACGGAGCAACTGGTGCTGCATGATCGGCTCAGTATTTCAAAAAATACACTCCTTTTTCCGCATTGTGTCAGAGCGATTGGTGGAAAGAATATTTGTCATTTCGAGAAATTTTTACATTCGCTTCCAGATGAACAAAATGGCGCTGAACTACTTCGTACCATGGATGTGGCTGTTCTGGAGAATGGTGATAAGATAATCATGGCCACACGCGTCCTGGAGGGTTCTCTCACGCAACACGTGACATTTAGGACGGTTTTTCACATTATGAATCAGTTGCCCTGTGCCATAAAGTTTTCATCTAATGGGGGTGTCGTGGTGATAACAATTCCCCCAAGGACTCTCTCGTGTATTCCGCAGGAATGCATGAACCGCAAAGATGTTCTCATGCGTCTAGTATCTATTGACGGGCAATACGAATCGAAGGAGGAAAGAATGACATCGCATACCCCATGGGACGTTTTCAGCGTGGCAGAGGAGAGAGGGGATGCTTCCATTGGACAACTAAAAGAGTTTACCTTTGCTGCTGGAGTTGCTTACGTGGATATGACTTACCGTTTACGGGGCTCAGTTCTAACAATGTTCCTTACTGCAACTAGACCAACTATTCACAATGGTACGCGTTACACGCTGAATCTCTCGCTTTTCATCAATGATGCTCTTGTAGAGGATGTAAGCATTGGTCCTAATGAAACATTTGTGACGATTAATCACAATCCTTTTGGGCCACAATTGTACTATTTTTTTGAGTGTAAGGTGCAATCAGAAGTATACGTTGCTAGTGAACGTATTGATGTATCTGCTGTTAATCCTGTAGTAGGGGAAAGCATTGTGATGAAGCACAAGAAATTTCCTCGGCGCTACTTTTTTGAATTGAGTATTCAACGCCATCAACTTGGGACAGATGGACCGGAGGTGGTGTTAACCGTATGCCCTCGCCACATGTTTCTCATTGAAAACAATTCCTTTACCGATATAGAAATTGTTTCTGAGTCTTGTGATTCGGTGGGCACGTTGGGAGATAATCTCTTGTTCTGCACCCCGGGGATAAATTTTGCATACCTCCCATTCTGTACACCACTGGTATTACGTGCAGGAAAAACGAAATCATCAGTATTTGAGGTGAACGACCATGATGAGGGGCAGTTGATCATGTGCACACCTTTTGATAGCAATGAGGCGGTTGGTGTTTTGCACTGTTTTCTTCTGCGCACACAAAAAAGTGAGCTGGAGTGTTTCATGGAGCTGTTACCAGCGGTTGTGTTCGTGAACATGGATCCCAAGCGCAGTCTCTTCCTAAAGCATATTATCCGGAGTAGTGAAGAGATGGACGGCAAAGAATGGATTTATCGTGTAGTTGTACCACCTTCAGGCACGCTCCCCCATACAGTTCTTTCGCGGTACGGATTCACTGATTATTTTACGTTTGCATGGGAGAATAATGCAGCAGATTCTGAGTGTTCTACTCCGCTAAAGGTTTCGTTTTCTTCGAAAACAAACTGGATGGGATTTGTACAATGTGGTCAGACTCAACACACAATCCACGTGCGCAAAGAAAATTCTTGTAGTACTGCTGTTCTTGCAGTGAGTCCACCACAGAACCCGTATTTAACTCTTGTAAACATGACGCCTTTTGTATACACTCTAGTTCACTCCATGGCGATTTCCTCTTGTGCGTTACCATCGGTAATGGGCGACGAGATTATGCTTCGCGATAATGATCTAGCAACAAGGATTAGATTAACTCACAATATCTCTGTAGATATAAGTGATGGGGTCACAGCTTTTGTTCAAAGACATGAAGGTGTCGTTACAGTTGTGTTATCCACACTTCCAATCAATATGGCCGTTCCTAAGCTGAACCGTAGTTCTCCTGGTTTTATTATGCCAAGTGGTAACGAGGAAGAGAACAGAAGACCATGGAAAAATACATTACTTCGTGTGGATACTAAGATATCTGAAATTTCTATTATTCTTCGAGATGATGGTGAACAGGCAATTCATCTCATTGTTCAGGGTAGTGAATTATGGTTTGTGTATTATTCATTAAAAATTACAACCCAGTGTAATCTATCGGGCTTATGCATTCAAAACACCTACAAGGGTAAAAAACGTTACGTTATTAAACCTTTTAGTTTTGATATGACGGTACGTGACCTTGAAGTAAAAAACAATGCAATATGCGCCTTATCTACCCAACTCAATATTACTGAAATGGAGTTGGAATTATCTGATGTTCTTCTGTATCAACTGCAAGAACTTGCTCACCACTGCCTACCAAAGACGACCAATAAGAAGAATAGGTTGGAAACATTATCTTCTGAAGCAGAGAAATACTTACAGCTTCCAAAGAACAGACGTATTCTGCTAGACTCCGTGATTATATTTGAGGTCCGCATCATTATGACATATGATCGTAGTGTGCGCCCACCTAAAGATTTGCTTTTCCATGGATCATCATTTGCAAAATTTATTCCTTCACTTCATCGCGCCACAATTACAATTCCAATGGTGAAGTTTCGTGAGATTTCTTGTGATTCTGTAGTAGAAGTGGTAACTCTTCTTCGAGAGAGGCTTCTCATTGAGTGCTTAAAGCAGATTCCAAAGTTAGTCACAAGTGTTGTGTTTTTCCCATCACTCTCTCCTCTCAGAGGTGTTTTGACTAGTGTTGGCTCCTTCATCTTTGGTTCTAGCAGCAGTTCCCCCGATTTGCCCGGTACCGCACTTATTTGAATCCGAGATAACGAAAAAAGAATTACTAGGGGTTGTGCTATACAGAAAAAAAAGGTGCTTCTCGTCGTCAGAAAAAAGGGTGAAAAAACAATACAAGGATACTTTTTCATACGCAGTAAAAATTGCTTTTTTCTGGTCTGTCAACTTCCTATACACCCACTGTCGCGTATTCACATAGAAGTGTGCACAGACGAAGAAAGATTTTTTCAATGTGTTTATCAGTACGACATAAAGACGGTGTTATGAGTTCTATTGATCTGACTTCTAACAATATTTTTTTGTTTTCCTGTTCTTTTTTGTTTGATAGAATTTCAAGGAAGGATTCATGAAAAGAGAATAGCTGTCCAATATATCTTCATTTTTTTTTCTCGTGTCTGTTTCATATTGAATACCTGTAACCAGAATGGCTCAGCCTTCACTTCACCTACTTCGGGGGGATGAATGAAAGATGAAAATATTTTATTCTTTCCAAAGATTCAGCTTGTCACAGAGGCGGAAGTTCTGACGGTATTCATCTAACGTAACCCTCACCAAAAGGGAAATAAGGGGGGATTATAAAGGCGGTTTCGGCACCTTCTTTTTCTTAGCACAAAAAATGAAAAATAAGACAAATAATTTTTTTTTAGATTTTATAGTTTTTTTAAGAATCTCATTTTGTCATAATAAATGTAGAGCCGTGCACCAACACATGGTTTCCCCCTATCTTCTAAACGAGAAAGGTACAAGTCATAAACGACTCCTGTTCTTTTTCGGATCTTTTGTTTTTCTTTACCTACCCTCTCACGCTGTACTCACCTCTGGATGAGTGCCAGGGGCGCTTGTTCTAAATAAATTAGTGACAGCCTCTGAAACTGACGAGGTGCTGCACTTGGTCTGCATGGGGATCATGCGGTTGATTCTCTTACGTTGTTGGCTGTTGACGAGCTCGGCGCGTGCATGTAATGAACGCCACGAGGATGACGAGTTTCGTGCGCTTCTGCTGCCGCTTCTGCTCGAGTTGGTGTGCCAGTCATTGCTGCAGATTCGCTGCGCACATTGCACTGTTGCAGCGACGCTGCCTTTTCTCTCATCTTCATGGATGCGTCGCACTACAAACTCTCTAACGCAAGTGGGAAGAATATCTTTCTGTATTTCCTTGAATGAGGTATTATACCACTACCGTTCACCAGTTGGCGCACACAGGAGTTTCAAGAAGGTGGTCGCGAGAGCCGGCGAGAAGGATTTGATGGGCTAGGATACAGGTAATGCTGTCTCGGTGCAAACTCTGATGCACCGAAACGAGACTGCACGAAGGTTGTAAACGTAGCGGAACGTGATTATGACGGCAGCGATGAGTGAATAAATACTGAGGATGTGGAATGGATCGGACTTTGTTGTGGGCAGTTTGGGGTGGAGTACCGTTGACGTTGCAGATCTTATCAACGTCGGCGAGACTACTCGTTCAGAGAAGGAGTTTTTTGATGGAATATATATAACTCCTTGCGTCATGCACTTCACTCGCTATGCTGAACGTTGTGGCGTGCATCGAGTGTTGTAGCCAGCGTGAGAGCTGCTCGTGAAGATGAATGAAGAGTTCCTGAATACCATTTTTTCATCTTAGCTCGCTGCACTGATATGATGTTTTACCGGTGGAAATGCATTTGTATAAACGATCTGCCTCGTTTTACGCGTATCTCTGTGCTGCAAAATATTTAAAAAAATTTTTTTCTTTCTGGGTGCAAGCGAATGATAACTGTTGGTGTCTCGGTAATTTGTTGGTGTTACGCCTGCGTTTTTCGATAAAAATGGTTGCCCCACGCGAAGTCATACAAGGTGTGCCCCAGAGCCTGTTTCTTGTGACATCTGGCTTTCCACTGCGGCCAACTAACTGACGGATATTCCAACGCTTGGCTGCATTTAGGCGCTGCAGGTGGTATTTGCATTTGGAGAGTAACTGTAATGGGGCTGATGAGATTTGGACTGACGCTCGTATTTTCTTTTGTCCTGCAGAGGAGGGTGGGCTTTCTGCCTTCTTGACTATCTTATTGACGGTCTTGGTTACATGAGGTTCGGATGCATTCTTCCTTTCTTTTTGTTGTTGAATGCTTCTTGTTCGACTACATGTGTGTGTGTGTGTGTGTGTGACTGAGGTGTGCTGTTTATTGTGTTGCATGTTGTATGTTTTTCTTTGTTTAATGTGTAGTTGCGAAAATATGTTGCTTCTGCC
>JASANU010000910.1:0-13109 GCA_030849675.1 Trypanosoma platydactyli
ATTACCCTTTCGGCACGTGAGCACTGTCTTTCCCATTTTCCCTTTTTGGTGTGGCACGCTGTAGCAAATAAACATGAAAAAAGGGAAAAAAGAAAGAAAGAAACAGGAGGTAATGACAACAAGACGAATGGCCGTTGCATGCTACGTGGTGCAGTGCGGAAGGGGGGGGGGGCATCAGAACTATGCGGCTAGCATATTATGCGTACCCAGACGGCGAACTTGAGACAAACACACAACAAAGTTCACATCATGAAATAAAGGGAGGGGGTGATATAAATAATGTACACGATGCATGGGTGCGGTTGCTTATTGTAACGTAGCATACTGCGTTTGTATGTGTGAGTGTGTTTTTTTTTCCCCCTTGGAGGGAGAGTGAAAGAAAACAAAAAAGCAAGAGAAGATCCCTGCGCTTCGCTTCAACCCCTCTTGCCTTTTGATGCAGCCTCTGTCACCTCTCGACCCCTCCCCCTATTTTAGTGCATGTTTGTCTAAAACGGCGTAAGCACACACTCCGTATCCCTTCGAGCACCTAGCGCCTCATGTGCAGCAGACGTTACGCTAATGAGTGGAAATGTAAGCCCGGAATTAGCCCTCACCATTTCCCTCTCGAAAACAGCAAAACCTTCGGACGAAGCGATGTAAAAGCCAAGCGCCATTGACGGGTCGTATTGCGTCGCTGGAAGCATCCGCCATGCGGCGCTCTTCAGTGTTTCCTCATCATCTGATGAAACAAAAGCTCGCTGCACAAAGTGAGGGTCAAGGTGAAATACATTCCCACTTTGATGCCCGCAAAGGAAGAGCGCAGAGCTTCGACACCCACCAAGGATGCCAATCGAGCTCTCCATTTCAAGGCAGTGTGCCAGCAACTTCCCATAGCTCTCCGAGATAACAGCCATCCCGAGAATCGCAGGAATAAGTAGCACTACGTGTCTCGACTCTTGCAACAGTTTTGTCACCTGCAGCCCATTCACTTCCCGGTCAGGGATGAAAAGTACTACTGGTCCGCTCCCCACCGTTTCCACATAGCGCACGCACAGTTGGGTCAGTGTCTTTGCCAAGGGCGTTGGTCCAAACCACTTTCCACACCTAACCCCATTCCGCACACCCTCTGTCGTCACCGCGTGAATGCCAAATGGGGACGACGGCAAGTCAAAAAAAAGAACCTGCACCCTTCTCCTTAACCGTTGCACATCATCGGCGTGAAAGACAGGATCACCACCGTTGAAAAAGCGCATAAACACGTGCGCAAGCATCATCTGTCCAGTTCGGATCATGCACCCCCAGAGAGTGTCCGTAGTTGCACCGTTCATCAACGGGACAAAACGATTACGATACGAAAAGTATAACAATCGCCCCATCATCTCTGTCGCCCATATCGTTGTTCGCTTACCATTGTAAGTTCCACATCCAATGATGTACGTGTCAGTGTCATCCGCCAACGATTTGTTCCTCTTTCGAAGATAAGAAAAGCAGTTGTACACCCACCTCAAGAGATCACCAGAGTCATAGCACGGCGCTCTAACAGGTGCAGCGTCATCTTCTGGCCCCCCCATGACTTCTCCGGCAGTGTTGGGGGCAAAAGGAGTGAAAATAATAAGAACAACAACAACAACACAAACAACAAAACGATTTAGAAAGAGAGAAAAAAAAAAAGGTGACAGAATGCAGAAACTTTAACAACAAAGCATCCTCACTCATCAGTGCATCGCATGGCATATCCATCTTAGACGCACGCAATAGAGCAAGATGTTACAAACCCCATCGTGTCACCTACAACGAAGAGATCACAACCAAGAACCGTTCCGCAGTTAACCATTGAGTGATGTAGAGTCACCTCACGCACACTGCATGCCACGTCGAGCTGAGGAAGATCCCCCTCCCCCCCATTATCATTATACTCACCACTCACGTCTAACAAGCCTTGTTGCTGTTGCTCTTCATGCAGGAGGGGCAGCACAGCCCACGCAGACACCTCTCCACAGACGGAGCATGTCACAAGGTGGCGTCCATCTCTTGTCCATGATACAACACTCAACCCGTTTAATGCATGTCCAGGTGCACTAAACAACTCAAAAAAAGTGTCATCGCATGCTGCTGTAGCAATCGAATACATACCGTTCCCTTTACCCACGGCAGCGTAGCCCTCAAAAAAGCTGCATGCCATCGGTAATGGTGGATTCAGTAATTGCCCCTCACCACACGCCAAGGCGTCGTCCATCAAGCAGATGCTCAGCGGGGGGAGGAGAGGGTTTTTGTACAGAGAGCCAGTACCATCCATCCCCAGAGCGCACAGCAGCTGATCATCAGCCTGAGAACGCAGGAGCCCGAGACCACAGCAGTAATTTTCCAGAGAACCAAACGTCGGTTCTGAAAGCACTTTTTCTACACCAAAGTATCGCCCCGAAATCTGTCGTGTTATTGCACACTCACGCAGATCAAACGGCATTATAGCACCATCCTCATCCACAATGAGTGTGGTCGCTTCCCCAAGAGGATGTGTACCACTCAAGAAGCACACAGGCTCTCGGGTGTGCTTGTAGGAGCAGAGCTTTGCAACTCGGCGCAGGTCGTAGCTGCTGACCCCATCATCGGCCAAGACTACAGCCCGATGCAAATCAGATGCAAGCAGAATCTCCATCGCTTCCATACCTCCCTTTCCAAAGCACTCATTTTCAATGTGCATGTAATCCTTCTTCTTCAGCCGCATATCCCACAAAGTCACTGCACCAGAGCTGTCGAGTGATGCAAAACCGGTGGGATCCGTTGCGGATGCCGAAATTGATGTGACATCACGCTTCCCGCGGCCTAGTACTTCCATTGAATGCAGTGGAGGGCCCTACGTGAGAGTGAAAGTACAGCGTGGGTGGCAAACTGAGGGGAGAGGTGAAGGAAAGCAAAAGAAAAGGGGGGAAAAGATGTGGTGGTGCATCCTTAGTTGTTCTGAGCGAATGAGCAATAGGCCGTATTACAAACCGCATCTCTCTCTCCTCACCCAAAGCGCACAAAAATAAAATTCAAAAGAGGTGGCAGTGATTATCGAAGAAAAGAAAAGAAAAAAGGCGGTACCAGAAGGCGATACACCAGCGACGCAAAGGGGGGGAGTAAGAGAAGGATAAAGCACAGTAAAAAAAGAAAAAGAAAAAAAAAACCTGCAAAGATATACACGCAGGAAAGCAAGAAGATAAAAGAAATACATACGATGAAGAGAACAAAAAGAGAAGAAGTGCTGAAGAGGGTAAAAAGAAAAAAGGGGGGGGAAAAAAGACAGATAGATGTACGCACACGTACATACATACATATATATATATATATATATATATATATATTTATATTTATGTATGTAAATGAATGTGTATATATACACACATATGCACATGTAAGACACGTACAGAAAACGCCAGAGACACGGTGCGTGAAGCGATATCTACTGAGCCTTTTTGTCGCTGGAAACCGAGGCACTCGCCTCTTGTGTTCCCCCAGCAAACACAAGTGCTCCCCACACACATTACCCCTTATCATTTTGATGTTTATTTTCTTCCAAATTTGCTTCCCGCTTTTAAGCCTTTTTTTTTTTTCCGTTTGAATGTTTTTCTTTTCTTCTCTCCCTTTGAGTTCATTCCGTTGCGTTGATTTTTTTCTTTCATCCCGTCTCCGGTGTGCTTTGCTTTTTCCCAAGCAACCATGCCCGGCCTCGTTTCATCCCCACTCCTCTCTCTCATCCATCGCACAAATTTGTCTCCCGTGCCACAGTTGATTCATCGCACCCCCATCCTGTAGACGTACAGAAAGCACAGAATATACGTTCGTGCACGTGTACGCGCTCGCAAGTACAAGTACAGCCGTGTATGTCCTCGCATCTAACATTATTTATCCATCAAAAAATTAAATGTAGATGAGTGACAGCGGAATAGAATCGCCTTGATACGAAAAAAGGAAGAGGGAACGAAAAACAAAAAAAAATTGAGCGACAAACGCACGACACTTCGTTACATACGACCCTAAAATCCACTTTCCTACTCTGACTTTTGTTATCATTGTTATCAGTTCTTAGCTTCGTTTAATACTCACATCGTTCGTATTTATCCTTCATGTAGAGGGGGGGTGGTGCAGCATATTTTTTCTCCCGGAAAACTGTAGCATTTAGCAGTACAGCATTCAAAAGAGTATCTACAAAAAAAAAAAAGAACAGTGGATCAAAATGGGTCGATCGTACGCCATACACTTTACACAAAAATCTAATACAGAAGCTTCGGGTGTGTAACCGGAGAGGGTTACTTCCCTTCCGCTTTCTTATCTTCTCTCTCTTCTTCCCTAATCCCTCCCCACCACCACTTGGCTCACTTCTTTCTTTCTTTCCATCCTAATTGGTACACAATGGTGATAAATTATGATGATGATGCTGGTCCTCGTCCTACCGGACCAGACCGATTATCCGCTTTTCTACGGACAGAAGATATAAGTGCAGTCGTTCATAAGAGAGAGAGAGAGGTTGATATGATGGTCTGCTTTTTTTTTACTGCCTGATATTTGCATACGTTGGCGATGATGTGAGAGGATTGAGGAGTTCATTGACTGATTGTTTGACGATGAATCAACGAACCTGAGCAGAGAGATAAGGAAGACAAGTGGTGGAAAGAGAAGAAAACCTTTAATCAAAATAATGATGTTGGGGTAGGAAGGAAGAAAAAAAAAGGGAGAGGAGGGAAGAGGGGGGTATTTTTACCAGCATCTACGAAACCGCAGGGAAAATCAGCTGGACTGCTTTGCTAACATCCCCATCAGATTGACGAAGTGCTCGCTTTGCAGTTTCCTTAGAGACGCCTAGCCTCACCAACTGCTGCACCTCCGAATCCAACGAGGTCCACCTACCGCCCTCACCCCTCGGTGGCTTCCTCTTGATGTGTCTCCCCACACTGCCGTTAAGGAGGCGAGAGGCAGCCTTTTCCATGTCACCGCTGTAGTGCGTCAGTACAAGCTCCACGTGGCTGCGCGGGTATCCCATATCCATTAGACGCTGCACCTTCGTGGCGAAATCAGCTTGCATGGTGGCTCCGTTCTTGACCTCACCTAGGATGGCCTCCATCTGCGGCGTCCCAATGCTGCTTTGCATGTGCTTGAGCTTCGTCTGGCTGGACTGCTCCTCAAACACCTTCCGCGTCACTGCAGCGATCTCAGCGTCCGTCATGCCGTGCTGCTTCAGAGTTGCCTGGTCACACTGCGACAGCTTCGCTACCGTGTCGATGCCAAGATCCACAAGTTTCTTGACCATCGACCCTCGCACCCCTGTCTCGCTCATGATGCGCATGAAAGTCGATAAAAGCGTCTCGTCAACCCGTTGCTGCTGTATTTCCATCGCCACCGCGAGAGAATCCTCACAGCTCGGAAGGTACAAAACAACGTCAGTAAGCGCTGATGTATCAATTGTTGGGAAAAGTGTAGCAATATTCTCCAACCATTTTATTTTTTCCTGGCTGATGCCGTCCAAAGCAATCTCTGCTATTTTGTGCTCGCGCTCCTCCCTCGCCAGGCGCAACTCTTCGATACGGCGCTGCTCCTCCTTCCGCTTCGCTTCACGGAAGCTGCAGACCCAAGCAGAAAGAAACGGTTTGCAGCGCCGCATAAGCCAAGTCTTTCGGCGCAGCAATAACCGCTCCAACGATGACCAAACCTCTGAGCGCACAAAGACCTTTGTGTGGCCGACAGCATAGTTCGGCTTCTTCCAGTTATACAGTAGTTGGTATGAAGTGAGTAGGTTCTCTACAGCGGCCTTGTATTCCTTCTTCTTGTAAAGCTCCACCGTCTTCCGCGGCGAAATGAGTAAGAAGTAATGGCAGAAATTTTCAATGAGACGGCGCACCGGATACCCCTGTCGCTTCAACGCGATGGTCTGCAGCACGCCTGCAGACTCCAATTGACTTCCAACAAGGGCATTATCGAGCAACCTCGATTTGGCTTCCATATTTGGCTTTATACAGCGAATAAACTGTGTCTCTGTTGATTCCAGCTCGTTTCGCAAAGCCAATAACTGATGCTGAAATCGCAACGCCACTGTCTGTTTACGTTCTTCTGGGGCTGCACTTTCTGGCAATAGAGACCGAACAAATGGATCTTCAGACATAAGGACGCATTGGTGTGCCTCTATCTTTAAACTGTCTGTGTTCTTCTCCAACCATTCATCCGTGTTGTAGTTCACAAAGGCAGCGTAATGCTCCACACCAAACTGGTTCGGCTTGGTGCTCTTGGGTTGCACGAAGTATTTGCACTTATTGGCCCATGTCTCCCAGAGGTTCATTGTGAAGCGATCCGCTGTTCCGCCCTTGAAGTGGCACTCCTCATCAAGCATCGAAAAGATACCCTTCTTCTTCTGGTTGAACATCCCTACGCACTCAGAGTTGTCAGGGAAGACAACTTTGGGGGTTTGAATACCCTCCTGCCGGCACTCCGCCTCGTCGTTGAGGAAGGTGTATTTATTGTAGTGGTTCTGCAGCGACTCATTTGCGTAGTTGATGCACAACTGTTCAAAGCTGTTGTGTGCAAAGTTCTCAAAACCAAATATGTCTAGAAGGCCAATATATTTGCATCGTTCAATGTCTTCTTTTGGCTGAATCGATTTGTTCACAAACTCTACGAGGCGGTCAAAGAGACCCACATAAATGGCCTTGCAGAAGGCACCGCGAAACCCTTCCGCCTCTGTCTGGTTCGCAAGAATCTCCACAATAGCTGTACGAGTCTTCACCAGAAAGGACTCACGCAACAGTTTGGGGTCCACCTGCAGTAGCGTGCAGGCGGTGAGGAACGGTGTTTCATCAGTTATTTTCGCCTTGTCATTATTGTCAGATTCAAAGCGCACCTCCAGAAGATGTAAAATGCTCGCCAGTACCTTAAATATGCTCTTCTGCAGCACTTCGTCAATGCCAATATAAGTTAGAGCACGCCGAACATTTTGGAACTCCTTCGCATCGTCCAATCGCTTGCCGTCCGTACCACGCCTTTCAAAGGTCTTTCCACCATTCAAACACTTGTAGTCGGCTGCGGATTTGAGGTTTCCAAGCTCCTCCTTCTCCTTTGGCGAGAGCCCCGCCAGCATTTCATAGAAAATATGGTAATTGCGCTCTCCGGGGGACTGCAGAAGAATGCGGCTCTTTTCAAGCAAGTATGTAACAGTCGCACCGCCCACCATTACCCCGGAGTCGGTGTCAAAGTAGAGTTTGATGTACTTGCCAAAGCGCGAGGAGTTGTCGTTTCGGACTGTACGAGCATTTCCAAACGATTCCAGCACGGGGTTGCTCCAATTGAGGCTCTTCGAAATCTCATCGGCAATCTTGTGCTGCATCGCACTGTTGCTGTGCATGGAACTCAGCTGGCCGAGGTAATCCACCAGCATCTTGGCGCTCTCCGTCTTGCCACTTCCAGACTCCCCAGAGATCACAACGGATTGATTGCCAAGCCCACGCACTACAATCTGCATATAGGCCTTGTGTGACACCTGCCATATGTGTGGCGGGAGCAGATGCGGTCCCTCCGCGTTGAGATACGTCTGCCGATGGTCATCACTATTAAACGGCATCCTCATAAATGGGTTAACACTAAGAACCATATCACCCATTAGTGAGTACTGCTGCTCCAATTGCTCAAAACGGTGCTTGATACAATGCAACGCTGTGGCCACATGAAGATCGCTCAGGTGAAACAGATCAGGATCCTCAGCATCAAAGCCCTGGTCCATGTACCCGTGAATATGCGTCAGTGGGACACTCTCCTCGCTTCCGGTAATCGAATCCTTCACCTGCACCTTTTCGTCATTTGATGGCACCGCAATGACAACGCCGCGGAGCCAGCCCTTATGTGGGTGATTGTAATACACCTGCTGCCGCAACACGACCCGTTCTACTGCTGACATGTTTGTATTTGACAGTAGAATAAACCCTGTGCCTCAACACTACGTTCTTTGTGTTCGCTGCTTTATTCCCTAAGAAGTCTCTTACTTGCCCTCTACCTTACTTCGATGTTTTTTTCCCCTTTTTGTTTGTTTTTTTCTTCTGTTCCACACTTCTTGCAAAAAATCCACCAGAGCTGATTGTGAGGTCTTCCTGATGTTTATGCCTACCCAGCCGCTCTTCTCCACTTTTCTCCTTCCTCCTTCTGCGCGCAGCAGCCAACGTTGCTCAGTATGAATTGTCCACCTTCAAAAAGGACGACAAGAGAAACGTAAACGAACCAGAATGTAAGCGTGCAACCACATTTGTGCAAGCAGTACAACAGAGACAAAACAACAGCTCCCTTCCATGCCTTGACCATGTAAAAAAAAAAAAAGAAGTATCTCTCCGCACACACGCACAGTTATCCCCCAACCTGCTTATTATTATTGTTATTCTTGGAGATGTTGACCAACAGCGAATATTTTACCTAGTGGCAGAAGCAGCCTTGAGCTGCAGTCCCTTGAAGTATGCAGCATTTGCCGCCGTATCTTGCTCCTGACGCAGCTGCATTGCCTCTATCCACTTGGCAAGACCAAGCCGCTGCTGCTTGCACACGAGTAAATCCTTCTGTTTGTTCAGGCGAAGCGAAGTTGGTGATGCGCAGGGCAACCGTGCGTGCCTCGTGCGAACCCCCGCGAGATACTCCGAAGTTGGAAGAGTGATGGGGCTGCTGTACGCAACACGGTCCTCTGCAAGCATCTTCTCATCTACCGCCGGCATCTGTCGCTGTCGATCAAATGCCTCTTCATCGTTCCGGATCGCCAGCTCCTCGCTCCTCTCAGTAATAACATCACGCACTCGCTGCTCAAATTTCTCCAATGCGGCTGCATCTAAAGAGTTTTCCGCCTCCAATAACACATCAGCTGCAGTAAAAACAAAAGGAACGAGCACCACCACGCTGTCTTCCCCGACACCACTAGGGACGTATTGCATGGGACAACGTTGGTTGCCTCCTCTCCTGCCACACCACCCCGAGCGTACCGTGGCTAATCGCACGCGCTGTCGAAGCACCGCACAGGGTCCGTACCGTTCCTCAAGATTCGATGGTGGGTTCACAACACCAAGAAGCACAAACGGTGTGCCTTCGCCAACAGAAACTGTTGACACAGAGGCGCCGCGCAGATCAATTTCAGGCGTGTGGGAAAGAACCGTCTCAAAGGCCTCTACATCGTGCGGGTTTGTGACCTGGCGCGAGGGATCGAGCACCAACACCTCTTTTCCAGCAGTGTAGCCTTCCATCGGCTCTAGTGCGGTAACGGGGACGGTAAACTTTACTGCCTCTTCCGAGACGCGCAGATGCTGCAGATACTTCCGTGGCTCTTCAAGACGAGGTCTTTTGACCGCTTCAACCGAAACAGCAGACAAGGTGGCTGCTGTCTCTGTTGTCCTAGACGAAGGAGAGGTGTCGTGAGATTCATCGGTGTGTGGGATGAGAGACATAAGGCGACATTCAACCATGACACACTCGGGAGATGCGGGATCTACCGCCACCACCTGAACAATCTTGTCAGAGATGGTTCTTTCACCACAGGGTATGGGTATTGGCAGATAGTAACTTCCCCCGATCATCTTGACCGACTTTGCAAAGGCTGCTCCATCTGCAGATGAAGCCTGCCCACCTTGTTCACCGCTCTTGTACGTCAGAAACAACATCGATGCTTGTTGTGTAACAGAGGTGGTCAGTGCACGTATGAGACGTACACCACCGTCAGCCACCAACACATGTTGGCCGTCACGCAGTCGTATAAGGTTACGTACCTCACTAAGATCATCGATATCCACGTGGCGGCTGACAAAAGTTCCGTATGCGTTATCCATACTGATGTAAAAGTCGGGTACATCGTAGTCAACGAATCTCACGCCTGGGAAATCTGCTTCAGCACATAGTGGCTTGACAATCTTGGTCACATCACATATTGTAACCCGACTGCCTTCATGAAACAGACCTTGTGAAGACGCCTTCCGCTGCTGGTGCAAACTCCGTTGCATTTCTACTTTCATACGTTTCTTTGCTTCCTCTGTTTGGATGAGAACCTCACCCAGCACCTTTGCACGCACCTCGCGCTCCAAGCGAATGCAGCCCGGACATAGCATCGTCTTGTGATCTGGTGTATGATTTTGTTGCGTTGCCTCTGAACACGTGGTTTTCAGGGGGCCTAAGCATCTCGCACATTCAGTGAGAAACCCAACTGCGCAAGGAAGTTCCGTATCGGCGCAGTAGCCCTTGAAAACATGTCGCACTGTAGCGTATATGGGTAGCAGGGTATCTTGATCCATGCCGATAACAGTTACATGAGAGCACCCGAGAGACCGTTCAATAACTTCGAAGCAGTTGCACCGCTCTGAACAGCTTTGCATGCACTCGTGGCCACACAACATGGAGGTTTGGCATGCGTACGGGCAACCCACATGCGTTACTCGCGGGTGGCATGGTTCCATACAGATGTGAGCCTCCCGTTGGCAGAGAAAAGGCTGCAGGCACAGTCGCCTGCAGGTCCGCAAGATTGGAGCTACACCATGTTCCAGCTGCCGCTGATCCACATGCCTTGGACAGCAAAGTGGTATGCGATGTCCCACCAACGAAGGAAATCTTGCATCGCTTGGAAGCTTATCGGTGCCGTCAGAAGAGATCAATGGTGTCTCCTCATTTAGTTTCATCACAAATGTTTTCCACTGCGGCCAGTGGAGGGTGATATGCGGCGAGATCCACCCAACGTCTGCGATGAGAATAAATGCACCACTGGCACTGGCAATTGCATCCGCAATAAACTGATCCTGCTGCATTGCTGCAGGCAAAGACTGGCTAATGGGGGGGAGTGTCAAAAGGTACACTACCACCTCATACATGTGGACAGTGTCATCACGGGTATTCATCGCCATCAGCTCGTGTGGCGCCAACAAAAACGGAAGCGAAAGTTCCTCTGGTAAACTGGAATGCGCACTTTCTGCAGTGCTCTGCAGTGACTCCAGAAGCTGCACCCGCAACTTCGATTTCATCTCAGATGGAAGAACAACCGCCACTTGTGCTACATTTGCGCCATTGTCATAAAACCAGCGCACGATGTTCACTGCCTTCTGCAGATCGCGGCTTTCACGCTCGCTCTCCGTGGTGATCTGGTGTGTCCAGAACCAGAGGGGGACCTGCAGCCCCATCGAAAAAGCCCGTAAACGACCGGTAGTGCCATTGTACAAAAAGGACGTAATTGCCTTCTCCAGCCGGGAGCACAACGAACTTGGTTTCTTCTCAACAAACCTGCAGTTGCGCTGCGGGCCCTGCATGCCAAGAGCTGGGGAGAGAAAAAAGGGGGAAGCCGTCGTGCGGCACAAACCACAAAGAAGCAAAGAGAAAAAAGGGGGTGAAAGAAGGGAACAACAGAAAAGAAAACCCAAAAGCAACATGACGGGCGAGAGGCCTCGTGCACGCATGGGAAGAAGAAAGCCATTTCAGCGACTTGTACACATTCGTGACATGTGAACGCCACACGTCCGTAAGAGAATAAACGATAAGATCATAAATATCGACTTCCGCATCCGCCGGGCTTCCCTCCCCTTCACAGTCTCAGCCGATAAAAAAATAGAAAAAAACAGATATCTTCATAAATACAAAAGGAAGTGTTGGGCTTTCTATCCATCTATATTCTCCCGTGCTGGAAAAGCACATCCCTTAATCAGGCGTGCTCGCAACACAAGTGGCGTGTGGATTATAGAAGACCTACAAAGTGGCAATTATGAGGAGTCTTTCCACCCTGACGATCCCCCCCCGCGCGAGGGAATCAAAGAGGGCGGGTGGGATGACAAAATTAAAACTTCCCTCCCTGCGAAGACCCCAGACAACTGCGCACCCCCTCGACTACTTAAAAAAAAAAATGGTGCGGGAAGGAAGAATGAGCGGAAAAGACACCGATATAGCGAAGAGTGAAGTAGCATCCTCTCGGCCGGCATTCTTCTCACACACTCCTACCACATGAAAAAAGGAAAGAAAACAACAACAAAAAGAAAAAAAAACCGATATGAAAATACGATAAGCCCCCCATAGCACCCACCCCACCAACACAAACTCACACCTCCCCGTGTCCGTAGAGAAAAAAAAAGAATTAAAACATAAGCGATACCAAGAAGACACCTGTGGAGGGAACCTAATTTACACGAGACGTCAGTCACGATAAAAACCAAGTAGTACACCATTCTTCCCTACCGCAGCCGGTGCTTTGTTAACAACAGAACATACGACATAGCCCTCCCTATCAACACTTCTTTTAAAATCACTGCGGCATGCACCAGAATAACCAGTGAGAGCACGGGAATCGCACTCATCCGGCCCGTACCCCTGCTGGCCAGGGGAAACATTATCTAAAGTGCTCTCCCTCTTCAGCCTCTCCAACAACGCCCTTAACTCAGCCAAACCCCATTCCTCCTGCACCGCCGTAGGGGGAGCATTCATCACAATGTTCCTCTCCACACCTGCAGCGTGATGCAAGAGATTCACTTTTTCCCTCAGCCCCGCTGTCACGTTACACATAATATCCGCGATTTCGCTCACTGCAGGCTGCCAATTATATCTTCGATTCCAAAGAACACGCAGGCAATCACGTATGATTCTTGTCATCTCCACAGAAGAAACCAACTCCAGTCGCATCTTACACAACTCAGCACACAACCGATCCTCCACCTGCAGTAACTGATCACTCAACACCCTCAACTCCTTTTTCAACTTCTCAATCTCAGCACTCTTTTCACCAGTCTCCGAAACAATACGTTCATAATCAGATATCATTTGTTCATTACAAAGCTCCAAAGAGACATTCTTCACCCTCAACTCCTCACACCTAGATAATAACTCTTCCCTCTCAATACATAAAAAAGAAAACTGCTCCAACAAAATTGCAGACTGACCTACCAAACTACAATTCTCGCTACCAACATAATCAAAATCATCCTTCAACGAGCTATTTTTCACCTCCATAACGCCAACACAATTCAGGACAAAATTCAGATTAGAACGCACTCCTTCCCCCTCTTTAAACAACTTCGCGCTCTCCGCCGTCAGCCTCACGTTCTCATCGTTCACCTTCGCGCTCTCCGCCGTCAGCCTCACGTTCTCGTCGTTCACCTTCGCGCTCTCCGCCGTCA